>OZ026616.1:27064193-27241674 GCA_964020975.1 Hermodice carunculata | reverse complement strand
CTGTTTCTCAGTACTCCTGCAATTGATTCCTCTGTCCCTTGACCCAAAGCCTACTGACATTATTCAGGGCATTCAGTGAGAACTTTCAAATGCCATGCAACCTTCCTCTTTTTATCCACACCACTTTATACTTTGAATCACTTTATTTTTGTGGCATACTTAGTTTTGCAATTATTGCACTTTTATTGAATATGTGAATTTCAGTTGCCACACAAATTTCAGGGGCAAATGACTCAACATCTGGACTAAAGAAAACTGCAAATTTAAAACAATGCAAATTTGTCAATTTAAAAAAAAAAAAGCAAAAATTTATGTCAAAATAAAGCAATTTACAATAAGAATAGTTGTAGCCAAGAGACTGGATACCCCCTGCTTTGCACACACATGGGTGCTGTAACCTTGAAAATGCGGTCAAGGTCATCAAAATGTAATCAGATCAGGAAATACATGTAGGTTCAAGGTACAATTTAGGTAAACTTGAATTTGGTGTAGCAAACAATTAAAGCACGATATGCATTGCTCAAAAGGACTCTGCCTATTATAATCCTTCCAATTGTTGTTCACCAACATTACACGATCAGCCCACTGAATGTTTTACCACTGTTGCTCATCAATACTATAAGAAACCTACTAAATGATTTCTCTCTGTTGCTCACCAATATTATGAGAGGCCCACTGAAAGATTTGCCTGTATTTGTCGACAACACTGTCAGATAGATCCACTTTATACTTTCTCTGATGGTCACTGATACTATAAGAGTCCCACTAAATGATTTCCCTCTATTGCTCACTAAGACAGCCATAGAGACCTACTAAATGCTTTCCCTGCACTGCTCACCATTACTCGTACGAGTCCTTCTTGTCCCTCTATCCCGTGCCTTATTCCATCCTTTGTTAAAAGCCTAACAGACATAATTACATGTATACTCTTTCAAGTCTCCTACAGCAAGTGCCCTGGTTTGTTTTATATATTCCACAGAAAGCTACATTATATTTAACCCTTTCAGTGCCAAATTTTGGACTGACTCAACAGCTTTTCTCTGTGTGCATTGTGCACCAAGAAAAGCTGTTGACCTGGGGTATTCTCTCCAGAACTATAGGCATACTTGTACTTGAATAAAAGGTCTTTTTACGAGGAATATGAATCTGAGATGCTAATGATAATTCCGACTAGTTTCACTTTAGATGAGATTGGCACTGAAAGAGTTAAAACATTCTCTGCCATTACTCTATCATGAATCAACAGTCAGACTTCAAAGCCCTCTGCAGTAATTCTGTTAATAAAATCTTGTAATATGTTGATAAGCATGTGCGAATATATGTAAAATGCCCCTTTTGTGCCAGTCTTTTATTTCAGTGACATTCATATGAGTATTAACTTCTGGTATCAGAATGTAAACTATACAATAAGATACAGGCTTGTGTTTTAATTTTATACACTGAAAATTCTAGATTATACAGTGCACACCATGCATGTATTTATTTGCATTATTCTCCGTTATTTGTGTCTCAGTGTTTCTATATTGTTAAGCGACCCATATGCTTTTCGGAATAATAAATAATTTACCATACTATTTATAGAATACCACGCTATGCTGAGATGTGTCCGTCTGCTGATATTCCTACAACTGGCACCACAACACATAACACTTTCACACCCACTCTGCACTATCCACCTTTTAATCCTTCCCCTTGACTCGAGACCTTTTCTTACCACTAGTTGGGCACCCAAACCTGTCACAGAAATTTACACATACTTTGACTACATTCCTCCTGCAAGAAAATGCACACTTTTTAAATATCATTATGACACTTGATCTTTACAAATAGGACGGCCTCGTAAGGAGTCTACTGTGAAAGATGGAGCCCCTTCAATCAGCCTATGAAAATGTCTGTGTAAATTTAATGTGGAGCTATGGCCTGATTGGTCCCCTACAGCTATAACAGCAACAGGTTTCAATAATGGATGAGTACATCCTCTCAATTATAGTCTTGTGTTAGCAATCTACAACAGTGAACAAAAAAAGACAAAATGCATATACATTTATGTATGTCCCTTGGCGATCACTTAAACAAACCTGGAAAATTCACCAGATCTTTACCAATACATTATCATGCATATCATTTTCCTGCCCTTCCTAATACATTATCATGCACATCATTTGCCTGCTCTTCCGAATACATTATCATGCACATCATTTGCCTGCTCTTCCTAATACATTATCATGCACATCATTTGCCTGCTCTTCCTAATACGTACATTATCATGTACATCATTTGCCTGCTCTTCCTAATAAATCATCATGCACATCATTTGCCTGCTCTTCCTAATACATTATCATGCACATCATTTGCCTGCTCTTCCTAATACATTATCATGCACATCATTTGCCTGCTCTTCCTGACCACCTCAGTACCAATGTTGTCTTCTCTGTGGCCCAGTCCTAAAAATACTCTTTGTCCTGACTATGTTGTCAAATGACATTGTGGCAAAATGTATCATCATATCACTTATGTAACTCAGTGAGAAAATGCAAGGTAAAGTTTAAGTCCATGTTAACTGTAGGCCTGTTAAAAGAAAAGAAGGCGTCAATATTTTACATGGTGACTTGGTAAATTTTAGTCTCATTTCTCAAAGGACTAAAGCTGAATTTGTTCATCTGTCATCCACATATAAAACATAGTAACAAGACACATTTCCATGTAATCATAAAATAATTTCTAGAACATGTCATTTTTTGAATGAACATAATCATAGTATAATCAGTACCCCTTAATTTAGCAGCATCTTTCACAGTCGATTCTTCATGAGACCATCCTATTTGTAAAGATCAAGTGTCCTAATGATTATTGGAAAAGCGGGCATTTTCTGACAGGAGAAATGTAGTCAAAATATGTACATGTAGTCACCGGTCTTCCCTGTGAAAAATGGCCGTGGGCTGTATTATACTGGTTATCCATTTGGCACCTTAGCTGAAGTGTCTGGTTTGGGACATACATACATGTACATGTAGTAGCTTGTGGCCAACATTAGGACAAAATCTTTTGAGGACACCTTCTTGACCTGTGCATAAGACCTAATAATCTGTCATTAAAAAAAAAAAAAAAAAAATCATGTCTTGTGTGATCCATTCCTTTTTTCTGATGTATGTGAGCATAAAAACAGACTTGTTTCTTCCATGTTTAAAATAAAACTTTCATCTACATGAACCTGAATGTGTTAATTCTATGTTTTACCCGCAGTTACTTTTACCTTAAAGTAATGGTCAATAAAACTTACATTAGCTCTTTGTTTCTAGTTTTTGGTTTTTATTTATTTATCTGTCTGTCAGTAGTCTGTCTCTATATTATTTTTTCATTACAGTGGTCCCTGTCTTTAGAGACCACCTGTAGAGCAGGTGAAAATGTGGTCTTTCAAACAGGTGGTCTTTCATTAGAGGTATAACATGGAAACAATAACACAGTGTTCTGAGAACGGCCTTAAACAAATATGCAGTCTCTCATAGAAGGGGTCTCTTAAGACAGGTATCACTGTACATCTTCATTTTTTAATTTTGGTTAATTTTTATTAATTTTATTTAGTTGTCTCTCTGTCTGTCTGTCTATTATGTATTTTTTTTAATTGTTTTGTTTCTTGTTTTGCTTGGTTTTTTTTTGGATTTTTTGTTTTTGTTCTTTCAAATACCCTTTTGGGATCTTCCCTAAAAAATGGTTGCAAAATGTATGGCATAATGCCTATGTTGATGCACGGGTCACAAGTGTATTGACCTCAAAAACGTCCCTTCAATGCCACAACGTCCCAGCCTTACTTACATTTTCACATTAATGGGTACCTCAGTTTTTAAACCAGCTGAACCACTTGAAACACAGCCAGAAAAACTTTGTAACATGATAAACAGTTTATCACTTTGCAACATGATAAACAGTTATCTGGCTCGAGGAACTCCATACAATCTCGAAAGACGTTTCTTCCTACAGGCTCTCTGCCATATGTGCCCCTAAAGCCTCTGCTATATGACAACGTATTAGCAAAAAAGCAAAAGACCAGACCTTTATTTACACTTTCGCTGATCCAAAAAATCACTTTATAAACTGCGTGCAGCGTATTACACAGTGGGTAATGATAAACAACACTATGGGCAGTGCATGTTTAATTGTATCACTCTATGCTTTAACACATTCCTGCCAGATTTGGCTGACATTCAATTGCTGTATGTTTCATATATCTCACTTTTTTTTTTTGTTTTAAATTTTCACACAATATTTTGATTGAAAGTTAAAGAAAAGTTCCACAAGATAGTATGTCCCTAGGTCGACAGCGGTCCCTGGCTGCAGCCATGGAGTACGTCTGTGAAAGCTATTGATTCATACACATGCATTTTGTAGCCACTTAAGAGTCAAAATGTACATCTGTATCTGGCTTATCACCCATTTCTCCCGAGGCTGCATACTGTTTCCCAGCTACCACACAAATACACATTCCACTTTTAAAAAAAAAAAGAGCAAACAATCCGATTAAGTGTAACACACTCTGTCTGGTCTTGGTCTGCTTACCCCTGTTCCCACTGAAATACGCCCCAAGGCTACTCTCTCTGACACACAACTCTGCCACCAATACTGTGCCAAAACCCCGCAGCCACGGGCACCCATACTACAGCCTACACCTCCAAGTGCTGATCTGTTGAACTGACAAAGCTCACATGCCAGATGGCATGAGTCAGGCCTGTATTTCTGCAATATGAAGCGGGAAACAATACTACTGCTGCCAAATGTAGTGTGGAGAGATGAATTCCCTTATGAGAATTTTTCCAGCTTATCAGAGTACATAATAATGTTGGTCATTGACCACAGTTGTTTCCACTTTATCTAAAGGTATCTGCTTGGTGGAAACCTTAGGTACGAGAACCAGTGGCACTGCATGGATCGGTGCCGGATCATCTATCTCAAGCCAAAGGCCAATCAGGCCGTTTCCAATCAGATTTGTGAGAGCGGAAGAGGAAGGAAATGTTTCCTGTGTATTGAGAAAAGGAAGATCATGTCTCATAAAAAGGCCAAGTAATTGACCGATCGCCCTCTGTGGATTCATGTATTGCCTCGAGTTACAGGAATCAGATTTTATATTGAAATGTGTACTTGAACCTTAGAGATGTATGACACTTCCTGTGGTGTCTCCTGACAATAAAACACTGTCAACTTTATTGTGGTGCTGTGTGGGATAGGGCTCCGGGCAGGACAATATAAACACACACACATATTTTGCTCTCATTGGGAAGTCACCAAGAGTCCAGCCAAACATGCAAAAGCATTCAGCAGCAGTGTGAACCTTCGTTCAAGCATACAGTTCAAAGATCAACACTGCGGCTAATAGAATGAAATAACGGCTTCCCATACATAGATGACAGATTCCATCATCAGGCATGCACAGCTAGCCTCTGTCTTGATAAGCAAGTGATACTGGAATGAAATGGAATTAAACTACAATTTGCAGTTTTATCAAATTTTGAAATGGAAAAACATGGGCTCTTTACTCCATTGGCACCTAAACAGAAACAAAAAAACCTCCAAAAAATATGTACGCATGACAAGCAAAAAGCTCAACTCTGTCTACAACATAATTTACATTTTGAGCAGTTTTTTCAAAAAGCTTTTTCTTTACAAACTGAAAACACAAATGGCGAATTTGTGCAGGCAGAACATGCCACATGTACATGATTTGGTCAGTGCTCAGTCCTCCACCATTTAGAAGCATTGTTCTGACAGGTTGCACCAGTGTGGCACCATGATAAATTTCACACGATGTGTGCTCCACTGACTGCATTGTGCAAAGATAAAAACAAGAACTGGCACATAGCGGACAATACTTTTTTTTTTTTAACCGTCTCCTTATTACACTACAATAACTGCAAGTTATCCATTTATCTGATTCAGTTCAACAGGTACCATGGTCTTGCTTTACAGACATGGAAACTGTGAAGCAAATGATATGGCACAAATCATTAAAACTGAGAGAAGATCAAAAGTCTGAATTACAATAGCTCCAAGTACAGAAGAAAAATTTCAATATCGCAGTCTTCCGGGAACAATAGAACAACTGTAAGAGTATTCGGAACATGTGTTATCATATATCAGTCGCTTCAATCACCATGTACAATTTAGCTAGCCACTGTGGAGATTCTGATTCATGCTCAGTAATAAAGAATCAATGCCCCCCCCCCCAAAAAAAACACCCTGTTTTCCTACTACTTTGATCATGATATCGATGCTTTCAGTACATTTAATTGTCATGAAAGCAATGAACTAGCAGGTCGTGTTAAACTGATTAATGTCAAAACAAAGGTTATGATTCAGGTACTCTCTGATTACCTGACCAGCGAAAACCAAAACCAACACGGGAAGCATCCCAGGACTACCTGCATTGGTTGAGCTCCTACACATAATATAAAGAAGGGAACAGATGCAGCTCAGGGGACAGCTACAGCTCAGGTGGCAGCACTGTTATCAGAGCGTCCATTGTCTTGACTCCAGCACATACAGCAGGAGATAGAAATCAACTGTGAAAGTATAGGGGTGACTTATACCATACAGGCGGCCATGTTGTTTATGAGAGATCTATACAATGGCTGCTAGTACCATTTGAGCTTTGCCAGCAAACAAAACGTCAGCTTTACTCTCCTTTCTTTGCTTGCGCCACCTTTAGCAAGTGAAGCACGTTACAGTGATCAATGGCTTCCTATGTGGCCTTAATTTTTGCGCAAGTCTAGGTCATGAAAACAATGCATTGGCTCCTCACATTTCTTTCATGGTAGCAATTAGGGGACATGACAGCAGTACAATAGCTTTATGTATTGCCTTAATTCTTGAAAGTAAGAGACATGTGAAAGACATGTAATGGCTTCCTATGTTGCCTTAATACTAGCCAGTAAGAGACACGACATCAATCCAATGGCTTCCTGTACGGCCTTAATTCTTACAAGTTGAAGACATGACAGTAATGCAATGGCTTCTCAAATTGCCTTAAAACTTAAAACAGATGATCTCTAGTCCCATTGATACAATTGTACCAATATTAGCAAGTACCCTCTGGTCCCAATAAAGCGTAGGGTATGGAATGGTCCATTGTGCAGTTCTTTTTCTTTGTTTTGCAACAACTTATAATGAAATGTATAAGGACATACTTAGGGTGAGGGAAAACAATGTGTATAATACCCATAAAATAAAGATACTGCTCATATAAATCTGCCCTTTATGCCCACAACATAACCAGAAATGAACAAACATAATAAAGACTCATCGTGATGTGCATTTCTTCTCAGTGGCTCTGGATTTTTTTTCAAAACTGTTTCCTGCTGGTCAGTCGGTACAAACAATATGTGACTACAAATGTTTAGGTTTGGCTTAGCTCATATTCTGGATAAATCTCCACACAGTAAAAGTGATGGATCCTGTACAAGGGTACTGGTGGAAGGGATGCAGAGGTGGTTCATCACTGTCATTATATACATAAATATATGGGCTTTGTGACCGGGGGATGGGGGGGGGGGGGAGGGATATAAGAGAGGACACATTCTTTGTCTTCAGGGGAAAGACAACAGGGTAGAAACTGATGCCAGTTGGGTTAGACCCAAAGCTTTTTACTGGATAATTGTGATGATTTTGGTTACGTTATTTCCGTTTCTTCATGTTTTATTACTGCCTGTTGCCAGGTAATGTTGTGTTTTTCTCTGAACCTTTCTTATGTTGATTACCATATACATGATTGCATTTCAACTGCCCCTACATAACAAACACGACTGATTCTCCTTACTCCATCAAATATGTCAGTCCCCCCCCCCCCCACATGTCATTATCATCAATATTAGCTCCCTACATGAAAACAGTGTTCAACCTGTTAGGCATGTACACATAGCATAGCATATCAGGGTCTACAATTATTCCTTTTTGCATGTTGTACAGGTAGATAGTGGGAAGTTCTTTTCTTCCGTACAATCAATGCTATGATGTTAAATAGCTGGATTTTGTTCCCTACATGGAGGTGATGTGGAGCTTTGACAACCAGGTACTGACAGCACTCAGTGATTTGGAGACAAACTGCTTATGCATTCTTGCAATCTATATACAGTAGAGTCTCCAATCACAGATCACAATATCTGTTAAGATACCATTTCTATATACAAGACCACCACCATACAATCCCTTTTTAGGCATCCTTAATTAAATTATATCCACTATTACGACGACTACCTGATACGCACCACATTTTTTCAGCCCCTTAAATCTTTCAGTGCCAAGTTTTGACTGAGTCAACAGCTTTTCTCAGCAACTTCTGGGTGCATTTCCCCCACAGCGTGCCGAGGAAAGCTGTGGACTTGGACCATTATATTCTCTGGTACTACAGGCATGCTGGTACTTGAATCGAAGGTCATTTTATAAGGAATATGAATCTACCATCCTTTTTATAATTGAGAGCTCTATATTAGGTAGCTTCACAATACAGTGGTCTGCCTCTTATAAGGCCAGCCCAAAGGCACTAGATAAGTGGCCTTATGGGAGAGATGGATTCTCTTGAGGGGTCAAATACAATGAAAATACCACACTTTCTGCATGGAGAAGTGACCTTTGTAGAGGGGGTGGCCTCTCTTCAGGAGGGCCTTATAAGAAGGGGACCACTGTAGTTGCCTTTGGCATTTAAAGAATTGGCCTTAATAGGGATCTTCCACTATAAACTGTGAATTATTTTGTCAGATCCCCTCCCCCAAACCTACATAGGAGTTTTTGCAAGAACTTGTACATCAGGTCACCAGCATCAATACCCAGTCTACAGCACCAGCTCCTGTCCTACTGTAGCAGCCAAATGTCCATTCCAGAGTAGATGGACAGTTTGACTATGAGCATTCGATTCAATACAACCTGGACAGGCACAACTGTTGTGTCTGCTATATTGAGTGGAAAGTGGAGAGGAAGGGAGGGGAAGCAGCATGCAACAAGTTACACTGCATTCTTCCATGGCAATAAAGAGAAAAGCGGCTTCACATTGATGGCATTCTCCAGAGTTCAATGGCAGATGGTAAGGTACACCTAGACAAGAAATAAGGGTGCCTCTGCATCAAGGTGTATCCATCGCCAGTGGCGGTTTAAAGTACAGTAGAGTCCCTGTACAAGGGCTGCTGGGTTTAGAACATACGGTGATAGGTTTGAAGATGGTTAACTTTACAAACATGTAGATCATAGATAAAACCTGCATATAATTTTCATTTACTTATATAGTTATTTAAACTTTGACTCAAAATATTTGCATAGAGAAACCTTGGATTGGTCATTTCGTTCCAAGAGCCTTTCTTATATAGACCAAAACCAATTTCCAAATTCATGTGTGTCTTGCGTGGGATTTTTGTTGAACCAATGTTAGCAACATACCTCTGATCCCCAGGTGATGCATATAGACTGTATGTTGATTACATGGTTAACCATTAAAGCGCTGATTTAAGATTGAGTCAACAGCTTTCCTCGGGGCACATTGCACGCCATGTCCCGAGGAAAGCTGTTGACTAAGACAACTTTTTGCTTTAGACCAGGCCTGCTGGTATTTGAATGAAAGGTATCTTCATGACGAATGTGGATCTTTTAATCATTATATGTTTAACAGAAATGAGAAAACGACTATAGCCATGATTAGCACTTTAAGGGTTAAAACTTCCTCTTTTCTGTACGAAAAAGAGACTTGATATATTGCCTGATATATGGTTACATGCCATATTTATATTCTTCCATGCCCATGTTTTCTTACAAATACTGTAAAATGAGCAGTCCTTCAAAGATTGATTCTTGCAAGAGGATCTGAGGACATAAAAATCACATATCAACTTTCCACATTTCCTTAATTCCAGCAGGTAAAAGACATAAAAGCCTTCTTATTTTTTTCCTGTATTGCTTTCACTTTGCATGTAGAAACATAACAGCAATACAAAAGCTTCCCACACTGCCTTAATACTAGCAACTATGAAGATATGTTAGCAATACAATAGCTTACCACATTTCCTTAATTCTAGCAGGTCAAAGTCACAAAAGCCATCTAACGGCTTCCTATATTGCCTTAATTTCAGTATGTAGAAGACATGACAACATTACAATGGCTTCCTATACTGCCTTAATTCTAGCAAGTAGAAGGATCGTCAGAAATGCACTAGCTTCCCACACTTCCTGAATTCTAGCACATAAAAGTCATAAAAAGCCATCCAATGGCTTCCTGTGTTGCCTTCATTTTAGCATTTAAAAGACATGATAATGATACCTCTTCTTCCTGCATGGTCTTAATTGTAGTAAATCAGAGAAACTATAATTGCTCCCTATATTGCCTTAATTTTAGCATGTAGAAGACATGTGTCTTAACTCTCAAAAGTCAAACAGATGCCAGCAATGTAATGGCTTCCTATATTGTCTCAACTCTCAAAAGTCAAACAGATGCCAGCAATGTAATGGCTTCCTATAGTGGCACAACTCTTGAAAGTCAAACAGATGCCAGCAATGTTATGGCTTCCTATAGTGTCTCAACTCTCAAAAGTCAAATAGATGCCAGCAATGTAATGGCTTTCTATAGTGTCTTATCTATCAAAAGTAAAAAAGATGGCAGCAATGCAATGGCTTCCTAAAGTGTCTTAACTCTCAAAAGCCAAACAGATGACAGCAATGTAATGGCTTCCTATAGTGTCTTAACTCTCAAAAGTCAAACAGATGACAGCAATGTAATGGCTTTCTATAGTGTCTTAACTCTCAAAAGCCAAACAGATGACAGCAATGTAATGGCTTCCTATAGTGGCACAACTCTTGCACGTCACACAGATGCCAGCAATGTAATGGCTTCCTATAGTGTCTTAACTCTTGAAAGTCAAACAGATGCCAGCAATGTAATGGCTTTCTATAGTGTCTTATCTATCAAAAGTAAAAAAGATGGCAGCAATGCAATGGCTTCCTAAAGTGTCTTAACTCTCAAAAGCCAAACAGATGACAGCAATGTAATGGCTTCGTACAGTGTATTAACTCTCAAAAGTCAAACAGATGCCAGCAATGTAATGGTTTCCTACAGTGTCTTAACTCTTGAAACTCAAACAGATGCCAGCAATGTAATGGCTTCCTCCAGTGTCTTAACTCTTGAAAGTCAAACAGATGCCAGCAATGTAATGGCTTCCTATATTGTCTCAACTCTTGAAAGTCAAACAGATGCCAGCAATGTAACAGCTTCCTATAGTGTTTTAACTCTTAAAAGGCAAACAGATGCTAGCAATGTAATGGCTTTCTATAGTGTCTTATCTATCAAAAGTCAAAAAGATGGCAGCGATGCAATGGCTTCCTAAAGTGTCTTAACTCTCAAAAGTCAAACAGATGCCAGCAATGTTATGGCTTCCTATAGTGTCTTAACTTTCAAAAGTCAAACAGATGCCAGCAATGTAATGGCTTCCTATAGTGTCTCAACTCTCAAAAGTCAAACAGATGCCAGCAATGTAATGGCTTCCTATAGTGTCTCAACTCTTGCACGTCAAACAGATGCCAGCAATGTAATGGCTTCCTAAAGTGTCTTAACTGTCAAAAGTCAAACAGATGCCAGCAATGTAATGGCTTTCTATAGTGTCTTATCTATCCAAAGTCAAAAAGATGGCAGCGATGCAATGGCTTCCTAAAGTGTCTTAACTCTCAAAAGCCAAACAGATGACAGCAATGTAATTGCTTCCTACAGTGTCTTAACTCTTGAAAGTCAAACAGACGACAGCAATGTAATGGCTTCCTATATTGTCTCCTAACTCTTGCAGGTGGGACTGATAACAGCAAAGCAATGGCTGCCTACACTGCCTTAACTATACTAAGTGGAATATATGACAGTAATACCATTGCTTTCAGCATAGTGTCTGCTTCACAGCCAGGCCATGCAATTGTACTTGTGATTGATTGCTGACTTTATATGCCTCGAAGACAAAATCATAACATATGAACGTAATAGTTTTTATTACCCTCGTGTCCTGCAGCCAGATGCAATATGATGTATTTGAAGGCAGTTTGCATATTCTTAGCTTCTTAAGGTAAACAATAACACACAACTATATGATGGCTTTCAAAAGTGTCAAAATATTTTAAGCTAATCTAGACTCTAAAGTTAAGCAATGAATTACCCATCATGTCTATGCTTGCAAGTAAACCATGCTGTTGCCATGTTATGCCCAGCTTTGACATGTATAGAGAAGAAACAACCATAAGACAGCTCTACACAGGCTTCATACATTGTCTCATCCCTTGCAGGCAGACCGCAAAATATTCATGAGGTGCTTCCAAGGTTGTTTAGTGCCAATATATACAGACCAAAAGACTTTTATTAAATGTCCAGGTACATCTCTGAGGCACAGACCACAATAAATGAACAACACGGCTTCCAATCTGTCTGGCTCAGCCCTTGTCAGAAGGCAAGACATGAATGAAATTGCCTTCTGGGATTGGCTGAGCAGACCACCAGCGTGAGTGGTCACATGTATATATGCACGGGGAAAGAAAACCTGCTCTGTTGCCAAATGTAACAGTCTTATAACTTTGTGCAGAGATGCTCTCTTGCAAATTTCAACATCTGTGTTACCATTTTTTCAAAATCTGTATTACAATTTGCAACACCTGTGTTACAATTTTCAAAATCTGTATTACACTTTTCAACATCTTTGTCATGATTTTCTGCATCTGTGTCACATATTGCTGATAAATTTTTCTTATTGGCCATTTGTCAGTGTTCAGACATATATACAGTAGCAAGTTGACTCCATTGACCTGTGTACTCAAGCAAGCCAGAGATGTGATGCCAAGTTGTCCAGTCTCATTCAAACCCATATAAAAGACAGCGGCTGTTGAAAGAGGACTGGCTTTCTAAATGTTCTCAAACGTCACCTTTTTCTGAGCGAAAATTGTACATGAGGGCTTTTGTACAGAAATAGCCAGCCATTCCAACAATTCACAGGCGTTTGCCCATCCCAAGTAGCTTTTATTGTGTGAGGAAAATTGTTGAAATTATTGGTAATTGCATCCACTGAAATCATCAACTGATACACTAATTATCCCTGTGCTTTGGGATCAGAACACAACAATGGTACGAGGCCCACTGATTGATCCACCGAGAAATAAAACACTTCCCATGATAATTGTTCCAGTGGCGCTATTCAAAGCATCTGAAAGGGACTCACAGTTTAAAGAGATAGAACCGCTCCAATTCTGCCCCAGCTTTTCTTTCCACAAGCAGCCAAACAATTTTATTGGATAAAACAACAGTTCGTAATGTACTGTTATATGAGGTTAGGAATCTTTCTTTCTTCACAGTTTCTTGTGTTGTCCCAAGACACACACACACAAAAAGGCATGATTTATTAAGTCACATTGAGCAAACATCTAAAATAAACATACCTTTCTTTACAACCGCACAAAGCAATTCATTGCCATACGATATACAGTGAAACCTGCCTTGAATGACCAGCCCATGGGATGACCAAATGGCGGACTCTCAAGACAGGTACTCTGTCATTAGAGGTATTTTATAAATAAAATGAATACGAAACAAAGTACCTTGAAGAAGTGGTTGTTCCAAAAAAGGTGGTCTCTCAAGACAGGGACAACTTGTGTTCACGAACACACCACCACGGTGAGTTATATCTAAATGGTTTCCACAACTACAGTAAGAATCACAGCATCATGTGCAAAATTTTTTCTGGTGGGTTTAGGCGATCATATTAAACTTGCGCCACCATACACTACAAGTGGCTTACAGCTTTAGGCAGTTGTAGTGCAAGATGAGTTACTTGATAGCGTGGTTGATACAAAGGTTAATATAGCCATCACATCTCTAGTAGAGGGACATCCAACCCTCTGCCATCATTGCCCCTGTGTTTTAGCTGATGAACTAGGACTGACAACAATCCATAGGACTCCTGAGTAATAAGATGCAGCCGGTGTCAAAATAGTGACAGGAAGACTCACCCGGCCGAGCAAGAACATTGGCCTTTTGCCGGCAAATTTCCGAAATGTGATGGAATAAGCAACCTTACATGAACGCGGTGAAGCAATTAGACTAAGCAGCTCTCAGAATCATTGCCTGGCGACTAGGTGTCATATTAGTTCATATAAACGGTCACCTGATGGCTCCCCTGCATGGGTGACCAACACTTGCTTGCTGAAGGGTAGGGCCCCTCTACACCACAGCAGGTCAAAGGTCATGCAGCACTTTAAGAAAGGAGAAACATAAACAAAGCGTTTGGCACGACTCCATAAATTTGTTATGATGTAAAACACTGGTATTGTTATTGTGTCTGACATATGAGGTACCCTCTGAATTTTTATCAAGGCCACTAAAATTGTTGCTATAAATCTTGAACTACTACAAATGGAATCCACAACAGTACTCCCCAAACTTTCATTTCACCAGACCTGTGTGTGTGTGTGTGTGTGTGTGTGTGTGTGTGTGTGTATGTATATGTATATGTATATGTATATATATATATATATATATATATATATATATATATATATATATATATATATATATATATATATATATATATCAGATATTTGGCTATGATATTGCAATTCCACAGACTATACATACTTGTGTTTTTCAACATATACATGATATACTTGCAGTCAATAAAAACACAACTTAAGTAGGCTCTTTGTTCAAAATTGTTATTTTTTATAAATTATCCATTCTTCATATATGGAAACTCTTTCAACATTTTACTGGGAGTTAGAACGTTCAAGTGCATTGATGCATGACGTAGAGTGGCTAATGGGTGACGTTTTCAAAGAGTCCCCAAATTTCAAAAGTCACATCTCAGGCAGTGCATGTGTATGGACACCACCACCAGCTACACAGGCATTGCATCTGTGGTGCATGCTTTGGATCAGACGCTGTTTTCTGTGTTGAGGGATGGGGTCCTGCTCTTCTCTCCAGGCCTAGGTCAGTTGTTGTCAATGGTTGGGTTGGGCATCATTCAGGAAATTTGCGGGCAAAGTTGGTCCCAGAGGTGCTCAACTGGACTCATTTACATAGAAAATGCTGGCCAGGGCAAAATACCAACATTGTTGGCCTGTGGACAGACCATGGTCACACGGCCTATGTGCAAACATGTTTTTATCTTGCTGGAACAATTCAACGTCCAGGTGGTTCTGGAGAAAAGGCAGGAGATGTGGCTGCAAAATTTCATCCATATACCGCTGAGTGGTCATATTGCCATCCACCACCACCACCGTGGCAGCTCTCTGAGGTATGGACACACCAGCCCAAACTATATCCTTGGCACCACCCCACTGGTTGGCTTGACACACACGTTGACAGCCATCAGCCCTTTCTGAGCAAAAGAAAGGACTGCTGGCCACCATGCCCAGCTTCCAGTGGGCATGTTCGCTGGACCATGCCAGGCAGCTGTGACAGCCACCAAGGGTTAACCATGCAGTTCCCCTGAAAGGTCCTCTGGTGTTCATATGATTCTCCTGCAGACGTCGTCTGCCTGTTGGATTGTTTATGCAGAGGTTGTGTCTTCTGGGTGTTTCTCTGTCTGCGTAGCTTGCTGTCTGGAGTCTGTCTTGCTGATATGGGTGTGGTGTCTGCCTGTCTTGTGCCACTGTGGTCCCCGTTTCCTGGGCTTGGTCTATTGTCTACGGAACTTGTTTCCCAATGATGAGCAACCTGCCTGCTGATGGTACAATGAACACGACCCATTCGACAAGCCACCTCTGATAAGGAATGCCCAGCCTGTGTCATCCCTGAGGACCAGTGGCCATCAGCACTTGTTAATTGTGGCATCGTGCCATATGCCAGTGTCATTTGTGCATTTTTTCTGACAGCACTTTATATGGGGAATAAGAAGCCACTCAAAAAGTCACCCCACAGATGAAGCCTCGTGGCGTGTTGGTTCCCTTGGGTCACATTATGCAATACTTGTCTGGATGCGATGGTGCTTGTGAAGACAAGATTGCTTGATTAGTTCAAAGCCAGGGTCACAAGAGACATCTCTGCAAGACTTAAACTAGGCTACGCTCCCCTCCCCCAAAAAAAGATATACTGAAGAGAAAAATACCTGTGCATTTGTATTGATTCTAAGTATGTGTCTTTTCAATAATAGCTTAAGGTGTTGACTGCATTACACTTCCTCTGCCTTATAGCGTTCTCAACGGAAAATCATAAACACAACACATAGCAGATGTCATTAACTCATTCCATACTATGGTCACAGGCCTTGGTCAGTGGTTCTGAAACTGCCTTAAGACTATAAGCATGCTGGTAGTTGAATGAAAGCTCTTATCGTGAAGAATTTAAATGTGCAATTGTCGTCTTAAATCTAGGTAAATATAAGGAAAAATCAAGGACTGGTATGGAATGAGTTAACTACACCACAGCTAGTTCAAGATAATGCTGGTGTGATCCTGTCCAATCAGGCACATTGATGTATGCAGCGTCCAATCAATGAGGGCCTGTCTGTCTATTCTCCCAGGAACTGCTGTGGTTTGCAAAACACATTGGACATACACCTTTAACATTGATAGGATGGAAGGTGTAAGCCCGTGTCCAGAGCTGAATTATTTATCAAGCAGAATTACTTTCTGTGTTTTGGCTTCAGATTCCAGCAGCATGCTGGCATTTGGTTGCTCTTGCCTCTTTGTAATCTGTGCACTGGATCACCTCCTATAATACAGCTGTCAATTACGGCTGCCAATGCTGCCCTTTATATACAGGGGCACACAGAAGACCGCGTAACCTTCACTCAATCTGGGTCTCCACTGCAATATCATTGTTGCGGCACACCTGTTGAAGCATATATGTGGAATGTCCACAGCAACCATGATGTCTCAGAGGCCTCAAGTCTCCCAGTAAAGCCAGACACCTCCAGCTTGTCTCATCATTAAAATTGCTTGGATTTTTCTATCTCCCCGGATTTTATACAGTGCTGCCCATGTTCAATGAATTAGACTGCCACTTTTTACATCACTCTTCTGCAAGCTGTCTAGTTTTCTATGCTGTGCTACCTGCAGCATCTGATGTCTATTCCTTTATCATAACATCATGCCATACATGTAAGCTGAATGTTTCCCAGGCAACCATGATGTCTGCACCATTACTGTAACATGATTCCGCATGTTGAATGTTTCACAGGCACATAGGTTTGTCTGTACCTTTATCGTGACACAAAGGTACATCTCTGCTGATTGAATCTGCTGAGCTTACCAAGGTTAAACAATTATCTACAACATATTTTACCCTGTCCCAGAAAACATCTACAAAGCAAATAAAGTTGCATCTCTATCCTTATAAGCATTAAACAACATCTAAGTTTGCAAAGCAACATGTAACATCCCTGGAGCTGACCTTCATGCCTCCAAAGACATTTTTAACTCTTTCAGTGCCAATCACATCTAAAGTCAATCTACTAGAGTCAAACTAGTCTGAATTTTCATAAGGATCTCTGATTCTTATTCCTCGTAAAAAGACCATTCATTCAAGTACCAGCATGTCTATAGTTCCAGAGACAATATCCCAGGTCAACTGCTTTTCTCAGTGTGCGTTAAGCACAATTCTCCCAATGTCTGCCGAGAAAAGCTGTTGACTCAGTCCAAAATTTGGCACTTGAAGAATTAACAAATATGCACAATATTCTTGCAAATGTGTTGTGTGTGAAGTCAGTGACATTCAAACTCAAACTCAAACTCAAAACTCATTTATTTTAGCCAATAAAACATTAAAATCATGCAAAGTAGAGGAAGACCCCAGTGACCTTAAAAGAGGTCAAGGTCATTCATATGCAATCTAATCCAAGCCCTCCATACAAAAGTTCCACAAAACAAATTTGGCTCAGGTAGCTCATCATATTCTTAAGGTATTGCAATGAGAATAAACATGCCATAAAACTGACAAAGTAGGCCCCTCTAAAAACAAAAATTTAAAGTCACTGATATCCAATACCATCAAAGCTATTCACAGAGGGTTCCCCACACAAAATCTGGCTGAGGTAGCTCTTTGCAATCTGAAGTTATCATGTGAGAACAAGTGTGAATGGACTGATAACCAGATGAAAAGACTGATGGACCACATGATGACAAAACCCTTTGGTCAAAGTTTGGCCGAGAGGTAAAAACAATTTGAATGACAATTGTGGAAGGCCCCCATCCAGACACCATAAGTGAGGTCAACAGCTTTCCCTGACACTTGGTCTTCAGTCCATGCCAAGGAAAGCTGTTGACTTGGTCTTAATTTGCGGTGGAAAGAAATCACGACAGTTCTTGCTGAATGGCAGAATGGTCTTTAGTGAAGGTAATGGTCTTGACATCATTCACTCCTGGTGAAGTATTTTCCTTCATATTGAGCAAAATCAAATGAAAACTGCATAGTCGAATTCCTCATGGACAAAGCATTCATACAAGTACCCATGAGTTTATCTTAAACTCCATAATTTGGTATTCAATTCTACATAAGTACACACATTTTGTTAAATATTCAGCTGAACCAAATTAGAATTGCATGTTCAAGTTCCACATTAAAAAGGTTTCATTCATGTATAGTGGTACCTGCTGTATGCAGCCACCCCTAAAAAGTGGCCGCATACAGCAGCTGACCTGTGACCACAGGTAAATTTTACAAAGAAACTGACTCCCATGTCTGAGCCTAGCAACCACAAAAAGCAATGTGGCTGCTCAAGGCAGTGGTTGCATATAGCAGGTACCGCTGTACCCACAAGCTCAGCTTCAAGTCAGTAACCTGCTTTTCCCCTGGAAAGGTATATTCCAGGTGCACTGCAATAAAAAAACTACAGATCGAAAAAACTTATATCAGCTCCGTTTCGAAAATGACTTCTGTGTAACCCTTTCTTTATGGACATTACATTGCATACACTGACCTTCAAACCTAAAAACCACTTTGACTGCTACACCATCCAACGACCACAACTCCCTGTATGTCTCAAAAAGAGCTTGCATGCCATACTGTCTGACCTCAACTTCACTCTCTGGACGATCTCACAAGGCATATAAATAATGACTTCAATCTTGTCTGTCCCAACAGGAACTTCTGCGTGGAATTCCCTCACCTTCAACCACCGCTGTCAGCAAAGCACTTACCGTGATATATAGTCTGACCTGAACAGCTCCCAAACCAACCTGATTGGGGCATATACATGTATATGTTATCTTAATCTTTCCTTTCGTGTCCTGAGATCATTCTCTGGCATGTTGTCCTCACAAGCTAAACATAAGACTTTCTAAAAGCCATCTCTTTGATATTGTTCGTAAGCTGAATACTTTTTGCCCGCAGACTTCGTATTTTATGTAGGATTTCACTCTGCTGCCTCCCTTAACTGTAACTTCTAAAACATGCCTTCTCATACAGGTAATTTTTCCCTTTCATGTAAATGGTCAACATGAACGGTTTTCGTGAGGTGCCTTAGTGATGAAGTTTATATGTACACACTTACATTAGATTCCTTCCTTTTATCCTCAATGCTAAAGCATCAAATGTGGTCTTTACAAACCAAACCGTCTCTCATAGAAGCTAATTCAATAAAAGAAAAAAAGCTCAGGTCTGAAGTAAAATTGATGGAATAAACAAATTCAATTGAAGGTCCTGGGTGATCCAGCTCTCACAGAGGCAAATTTGACTACAATTTACTGATGTTGTAAGACCAAATCAAATGTCTCCCAGTGGAACATTTTGTCTCTGAAGGAGATAACTAATCATATCATTTCACAGAAACCAAATTCATACAAGTGATCCTGTGACCTTGCAAATTACATGTAGGTCAAGGTGACCAAGATATGATTATGACCTAGGTCTTACCCAGATACATAAGCCTACCATGTTTCACCAAATTTTGTTAAGTTCTTCAATATAGTTATTACACAGAAACCTATTTCACACAAGTAACACAGTAGTCTTAAGAATTAGGTCAAGATCAACAAATAAAATCCAAAACTAGGTCTCACTCAGATACATAATGATACTACGTTGACCAAGTTCTGGTATGTTTTTCTGTATGTAGTTATTGCACAGAAAAGTGATTTTACATATGTGACCTCATGACCTTAAGAATACAGTCAAGGTCAAACACGCAAATACAATCCCAACATAGGCCTTACCTAGATACATATTCCTACCAAGTTTCATGAAGTTTTGTGAAGTTCTTCAAGGCTTATTGCATGGAAACCAAAAAGCTTTCAAAACTACAACCAGCAGAAAAAGAAGTGGAAACACCAGGTATACTACAAGAGCATATCTCCCCAGTTCCATGGTTCTACCAGGACATGCAATTAACTCATTGCATACCAGTCCCCGATTTTTCCATATATTTTCCTAGATTTAAGACAACAATTGCATATTTAAATTCTTCATTAAAAGAGCTTTCGTTCAAGTTCCAACATGCCTATAGCCTTAAGTCAGTGGTTCTGGCGCTGCCGGGCAAGTCATGCTGTAGCTGCCACAAGGGCAGCTGCAGCACGACTTGCCCGGCAGTGCCAGAACCACTGACCAAGGCCTGTGACCACAGTATGGAGTGAGTTAAAAATTGCAGCTGGGCTCTCACTCAAGAATAACACTAAGCGGGCTTCACAGAAATCAACTGAACTGGTTCCCCTGCAAGACATAACTGAAGATTCTACCTGGTCTATCACTTTAAAATGGAACCAAGCTGGCTTCAGAGAACTCAAGGAGAACTCCATGACAGTTTAATCAAAAGCACATTTGGAGAACCAAGAGAAGTTTGTCACAGATGTATATTTTACAGGAGAGCCAAGCTGGTCTCTTAAGCTTGTACATGTGGGTCCTAATTCCTGAATCCTGTGAATCCTAGAAGAAATAATATGATCTCTCACACGAGAAAATCAGACTTTACAATTTTTCAATGTTACAAAAAGGAAACAAAGAACCAAGATTAGCTCTTTGTTTCTTCTTATTGCAACGGTTAAGACCACATGTGCAGCAGGGTCTAATTCAACTGAAAAAAAAATACAAGACTACCTTTTATGGAAACGTATTTAATCAAGGAATCAAGCTGGCCTTTGTAGGAGGCTATTTCACTTACAGACACAGGATAGTGTTTCATAGAAGCAAACGAATGGAGATTAGAGTCCAGCTGGTCTCTCAAGCAAATTTAATTTGAGAAAGAAGCCAGTCTTTTGCACCCACAAATTTACCTAAAAGAGCTCGAGGCCTGTGAAAAAAAGTACACAAGGGCATGGCCACAGGACTCTATTACATTGTGCATGGACTTATTATGTTTGCATCAGATGACTTATACCCTGGACCGCTAGCTTAATCCTTTTCCTCTTGCATTAAGACTGAGTCAACAACTTTCCTTGGCATGGGCTGGGTGACTAACAGTCACTTTTGGTTGGTTTAAGGGGAAGGAGTTAGCTGTCACTTCTTCCAGCAACTGCCCATTCAGCTGCAACATGATGAAGATGGCAAAGCAAAAACCACTGACCAAGGGACTTGACCAAAGCAACATAACACTGGTTCATGGAGACTGATGAAGGGACTTGACCAAAGCAGCATAACACTGGTTCATGGAGACTAACCAAGGGACTTGACCAAAGCAGCATAACACTGGTTCATAGAGACTGACCAAGGGACTTGACCAAAGCAGCATAAAATTGGTTCATGGAGAATTACTAATGGACATGACCAAAGCAGCATAACACTGGTTCATGGAGACTGACCAAGGGACTTTACCAAGGCAGCATAACACTGGTTCGTGGAGACTGACTAACAGACTTTACCAAAGCAGCATAACACTGGTTCATGGAGACTGACCAAGGTACTTAATTGACCAAAGCAGTATAACACTGGTTCATGAAAACTGTTCACATGCAGCCTTCCAAAATTTCAGGAGGCCAATTTAAAATACTCTTTTTCCTGTCACAAAAAAATTACATAGGGTCAGTTGGCACAATTTTTGAAAACTTTTCTTTAATAAAGTTCTAGTATTTAAATTTAAACAAGAATAACAGCATTTTAGGGTATATTTGGGAACTATTAGCAACTTCATTGCAGACATCTGATGTGTATTTGTATTTGCAGGAGATAATGGCAAAGTCAAACAGTTTATATTTTGTTGCTAAGGCTAAGGGTAGACAGTTCCAGGAAACAAAGAAATATTTTGTTCCACCCTGACACACCAATTTCAGTGCATATTCCTTTTTCTGTGATATATGCAGCACACTATGAACTACAGCAAGAAGACTGTCTCTCAACACAGGGTTTATGCATATTATATGCATTACTTGTGACATTTACAGACCAGGGAAGGTTACAGTTGTCACAGCTCTCTGATAAACAGCACATTAAAACACGGACATCTGGCAGCGTAATTCATCAATTCTGACCAGTCTGGAGATAAGCAGACAATGAATGAAGACAGTAACCAACAGAGCATGAGCAATGAGGAAAAAATGCAGACGTCCACATGGCCTGCGGACAGCACTGCGCAATAAAGGGCGGCATGTCCTACGAATCTATCAAACACGGAGCAACTCACCCCGCCGAGCCCCACTTATTACTCCACTCATGTTTGTTTCTGTTTTAGTTTCACCCACTTTTTCATTCATGTAAGCAGTAAATCACTATATATTATGTCCCACCTGCCTCAATGTCAGATTCCATCGACTAGTTTTAATCACCATTATACAGAGGGCCCCTGTTTCAGCCTTTCATATGGAACCTGAGTTCGAGCTCCTTTCTCCAACACAGCCGACCTCAATTTCATCAGCCATTTGGGGCTGTTTATTGTATGGGACCACTTTTTATGAACCTCAGGGGGTGGTCTCCTATCAACCCTTTTACAGGAAAATTGTAAATGTGCCATATTAACTCTTTCAGTGCCAATCACGTCTTACGTCAATCTACTTAAGTCAAACTGGTCTGAAATTATCATTAAGATCCCAAATTTGTATTCCTCGTAGAAAGACCTTTCATTCAAGTACCAGTATCCCTGTAGTTGCAGAGAGAATACCCCAGGTCAACAGCTTTTCTCCACACGCATTGGGTGCATGCGTGCCGAGAAAAAAGCTGTTGACTCAGTCCAAAATTTGGCACTGAAAGGGTTAAAATAACATACCTCAGGTCGACATTTTTCTTTGGTGTGGGTTGAAAAGCTGTTGACTCAGTCTATACCTATCCGTGGTCACAGTATGATTGATTGAATCAATAGCTTTCCTAGGTGTGGGTTGGGCTCACTGTGCCCAACCTGTGCCAGGAAAAGCTACTGACCTATGGTGTGCCATCTAAATGGTCCTACATACAAATCTCTGCAAAAAATATTTTAAGTGAAGAGAAATTTAAGTAAAAATGTCAAGGCAGACAACAATTTACACTTTGGAGCAATTTGAGTGGCACAGGGTCCAAAACAAAACAAAAAAAAACAAAAAAAAAAAAAAAAAAAAAAAAAAAACAGTTTCAGTTCCAGGAAAAAGGGTTAGGACAGATTCCACCACACTATCCAGATACTCAATTTGTTTTTAGCATGTATGGGATATCCGAACATTGAATACCAAACTGACAAAAACAATTCCGGGAAAATCTGAGGGCTTATTTGCCTCCATAGCAGCCTCCCAGACTCAGTAAAGTTACTGATGTGGATGCCCAGTCGCGGCTACTATGGAGGCAAAGGGCTTATAAGATGGGCCCAAGTCGTCTACTGTGCTTACTGCTGGCAGGCTGTGCATGTTACTTCCTATAGGTCACCTGATCCTCCTTCGCTTTCTGCGTAGGTCATTTCAATGGACAGCAATATGGCAAAAAGGAACCTCGTGATCACACCAACAATGCCCACAGTGGCCCTCTCTAATATACTCAGCCAAATCTGTCTTGAAAGATCACCCCGAGGAGCAGCAAATTGTGGTTTCCTGTAGGAGGCGTAACTAACATGAAAAGCACTGCATCAAATATCTTACAAGTACAGCTGGTCTTGTAAACAGGTCGCACTGTATTATCCCCAGCAACTCTACAAGCAGGCACACAAAGGTCAAGTGACACGATTTTTAAAAAATATTTTATCACAATCACTAAAATACACATTCTTATTCTGATCTAATAAATGGAACTGCCATTTGTAGGTTTTATCAAAGAAAGTCAAACTAATAATACATTCATATCTTTTTGAAATATTGTTTCCCATGATACAGCTTTTCTTCAATATGTTAGCATGATGTTCACAAAGAAACAGGCCTACATTCAGAAAACCTGTGTTGAGCATGGTGAAAATAAAATAATCTTCACCAATGTGCCACCTAAACAAGTTAAAACTACCCCAATGCAATAGTGATGTGACGAGCTTAAAATTTTTAGCAGAGAAGATTTTGTTCTAGTTAGAAAGACCACCCTCTTGGCCTTGGCCCAGCAGGTCTAAGTGTGGTCACATAAAGCAGATGGCGCTGTGGTGCATGTTCACTTGTCTTGTCACTCCTTTTTCCACATGATGGGCCTATGCCTATTTAATTGTTTGCTGAGGACCCTTCAACAAACAATCCTGCCATTTAAAATCCAAGATACTTCAAGAAAAAATTCTGATCAACTTGTCACAAAATACTCAGTCTAGGTGGATTGTCTCAACTATTGTTTCTAGTTCAGATGCGTTTCATAGATAACCAAGCAGGTCACTATGCCATACATTATGATGTAGCAGTTACTTGCACAGACTTTAGTGGTGAAATTTTTTCTTTGCTATCTTATAATGACTATTAAACCAAGTCTTTTTTTTTTTTTTTAATATTCAAAGATTACACTTAACAAATTGTAACATAGAGTCCTTTTCTTATAATTGCTCAATTTCACTTCCAGGACCAGTGTCCTCAACCACAGACATGCAGTAAACCCAGTGAAGTTTCCTTTTGATTAATTTTTCTTTGAATTGATGCTGACCATGAATGCTTATCAATAATTTTGGGGCCAGACTGGTGGAAAGATTTACACATTTGTAGTATGTGTGTAGCTTGAACACTTCTTGTGTGAATCAGAGTAAACCATGGCTCAATTGCTTTATAATGGTATGCAGAATGAGAACTGCTGCCCATCTTTACAGAAAGTGCACACAGGTGTGTTGACAGAGTGAACTGAACTACAAGTATTTGCAGAACTGTTGTTTTCCTAAGAGTCACAAACACATGGGATGCTGAATCTAAGGCTTCACCGATCTCCATATCATGGATACCAGCAGGTAGCACCAGAAATTCATGGGGCTGTGCTAGTACACAAGATTTATCATTCTCAAGAAGAAAAAAAAAAAACCTGACCACACAATATCTATGACGGATTGTACATTGAGAATTTACCATAGTTAAACGCAAGATAAATACAGTGTAACTGGTCTGTAGCTATCGCAGCTTCCCCAGGGTGGTCATAATTCATCAATCAACAAGTCAACGTCCTGACAGATAAAAATATGAAACACAGAAAATTTATTGACACACGCATATTGTTCTGGCAATATACTTGTGCTAGAAAAAACACTGCAAATCAATAAAGACTGGATGGATTGCCTCTTCCTGCCACAAGTCTTCCCACATCATCCATTACTCTCTGTGTCTCTGCCAGAAGAAAATATGAGAATCGAGGCAAAAAAGTTGAAAAATCTGACGACCTGAAGTGGATTTCAATCAAACTAGCATTGTGCCTGTACACTTAATTAACAAGGATTTAGCGCTTGGGTGTACTCAAATGAAAAACAATACAACAGCATGTCAAAGTCCTGCCAAGATGAATTGCTTATAGTTTCAGGATTCATTGCCCCTTAAAATATTCAGCATAGGCAAACGACTATAGCCTGGGAGATCTATGATAATGATTCTCTCGTAAGCGAAGCCCTCAGGTTAAACTGCCACACCTTGGTCACAGCCAATATATTGGCAAAAAGAGCCTTCTAAACTGGACTATGCCAACCTGCAAGCCAAAGTGTTTTCAATACTTTTCTCACTGTTTGGCCCACTGTCACTGACTACTGCTGTCCACTGGTAAAAGCCAACAAGGCTTTTGGAACTTAGCAATAGCCAGCAGCAGACCCTTTCATAATTACCATCTGCAATGGACCACTACTCATAGCTATAGTCAATGGCCACTGCTTTGTACTAGGTACAGTTTTGTATTACATATAAAATACGGATTCAGTTGAATACAAAGAAGGATCCATTGAACCAGTTGAATCCATAGACTTTATAACTCATCACATTAACTCTTTCAGTGCCACATTTTGGACTTGGTCAACAGCTTTATTCTGCGTGCTTTGAGCACACCGTGTGCAAAGGGTGCCGACAAAAGCTGTTTTGACCCATACCAATATGTTCTCTGCAACTACAGGTATGCTGGTACTTGAATGAAAAGTCATTTCACAAGGAATATGGTTGTGGCATCCTTATTATGATTGAGAGTAGTTCCTCTTATGTCCTTACACTTACATTGCAGTTGGCATTGAAACAATGCGCGTTCGAAATATGGCCTTTTTATTTGCTCAAGACAAGTGGAAAATGTGATGGATAATATAAAAGAAGTTGAATCAAGGTAAGTTTTGTAAAATCAAATATTACATCAGTAACTTCTCTCTCTCTCTCTCTCTCTCTCTCTCTCTCTCTCTCTCTCTCTCTCTCTCTCTCTCTCTCTCTCTCTCTCTCTCTCTTTCTCTCTCTCTGTCTCTCTGTCAGTCTCTTTCTGTCTGTCTGTCTCTCTCTCTCTCTGTCTCTCTCTCTCTCATGCATTTTATTTCCCATGTGACTTTTAAAAGACTGCAATTTTAAAACAAAAACTAATACTGTACTGCAACTGGTAATATATATTATCTTATACTTTACAATTCAAAAGGGACCAAAAGTACCTGCATGTCCAAAATATCATTACTAAATACACATATGGCTCTTAACTTTCACAGCGTAACAACAAATACTGTGAAGTGTGAATCATGTGTAATACTAGGTCGGCAGTCTACTCTCTTGGGGAAAAAAATGAAAAAAAGAACAAATTAATCAATAATTCAGATGCCAAACAAAAAGAAACATGTAAGCCGATAATTTGCATTGGGGGCAATGCAATTTCCTGGTCTCAATGAGTCTACAGAAATACCTGCTATTGGTGAGACCAATCATGCAATATAATTTCCCCTCAATTTCTTTGTCAAAATATTAACTCGGGAAGATGTATGAATGATTAACTGCAAAGTTAAAAAGAATGACAATAAAGCTTCAGAAATGCATGGCATCAATTACTGAATTTTGTTGTAACAGTGAAACAGTCAGCTCTATCGCAGGCCCACACTCTATGGCTTTGCAAGAGTTCTGGCGATTTATCAACTTTTTAACATCACTCACTCCTTTCAGTGCACAGTTTATTTTCAACCCACACACACACACACACAAACAATATGCATTTTGCAGACAGGCTTATAAAACAGGGTGTATTGCTGCAGAAACAGTAACTGTTGAGTTATAAAACAATGATAGGATATACAGATGTTGCAGAAGATGCACACATGCAGTGGAAGATATACATATGTAGCAGATATTCACAGGCAGAAGATATACACATTTACTGGAAGATATACATATCAGGCAGAAGATATATACATAGTGATGGATGATAGTTATATGTAGTGGAGCAAATACATGTACAGATGTACTTATAGCAGAAAACACAAGTATTTAGTGGAGCATATATTCATGTGCTGGAAGATATACACATGTAAACATAGCAAAAGTTAATACTAGAGACATGTACTGGCCAGCACTCGTAGGCCTACACATATGATGTACATGTATGAGTGAGTATACCTTTCAGAGAGTGATATAAATGTCTACATTTGTGACTAATGAGCAAAATAAATGTTGATATATTTGTCACTGATGTGCAAACCATAGCTTTGTCACCACACTGTATTATTGTAGATACATTAAGCCAACAGGAAAATCACAAAAGGCAAGGTAATAAATGCAATTAGAACTCAATACCGTCTCCACAATAGAGATTTGTTCATGTGTAAAACTATACAAACAGAGATACCGACCTTTAACTTTCCACCATGGTCACAATAGAGATTTGTTTCGGTGTAAAACTATACATGTAGAGCTAGAGGAAGCAACATACATATTGAACTGAATGTAGCTTTGTTCATGGTAAAACTATACGTACATGTATATAAATGTACACCTTTGAACTCAGTTACATCTGTACAATAAACATTTGTTCAGGTGTAAAACTTTTTTGGAGATACATGTATCATCACTACACCTTTAACTCAGCACCATCGTTAGGTAAGACTTGAATGGCAACTTACCTTGACAAAATAGTGCAAACCAAGACAGAAGAATTAAAAAGTTATCGGTAAAAGACATCTTGCAATCGTAAATTTATGCCTGCAGATGACCTCAACCTAGCATTCCATGGACAAACTTCACAAGCAAATTATGAATTAAAAGCCAGAATTTTACTTTAAATGAAAGAACTTCTATGCCAACCCATGCCAAAGAAATGAGGTCATGTGTGAAAAATGTATTATTGGATGGCAGGATAAGTACAGGTTGCCAAGTGACCTTGACCTCGACCTTGACCAAGTAGGTTTGTATGCAAATTAACTGAACTTGTAAGACAGTGCCAATTAAACATGAAACAAATGGTACACAAAAGAAATGGATTTGTGTGTGAATGTACAACTTTTGCATTATAACCCTTATGATTAAAACTCAAGGTCACCTAAGAAGATCAGGTACATATTTTCAATGCATATGAACAAGGTTTATGCAAAACTAATGAAAGATACCATGGTCCATTTTTGACATTGGTGCAGGACAAGAAAAATGTCCAGAAGTTTTCTCAACAGCTATTTCTTCTTGACTTTGATATCGTACAGGTCACATCTATATTAGATAAAAGTTTTGCCAGTTAATTACTTTTCTACCTGAATGTTTATCAAAATGCACTAAATATAATTGGATCTGTAGCCAAGGTCTAGGTCAAAATGACCAAATGTCCTTTACTTTGATCCATGATGGGTCATTTGTAAAGAAGTAAAGTTGTCTGAAACCTTTTGGACACTGCATTGAGGCTTAACCCTTTAAGTGTCAAATTTTGGAATGAGTCAACAGCTTTTCTCAGCATGCATTGGGCACAATGTGCCCAATGCGCACTGAGAAAAACTGTTGACCTAGGATATTTTCTCTGGAACCAGAGCCATGCTGGTACTTGAACGAAAAGTCTTTTTTATGAGGAATACGAATCTGCGATCCTAATGATAATTCAGACTAGTTTGACTTAATAAGTAGATCAACTTTAGACATTAACGGCACTGAAAGAGTTAATAAAGATTCACAAATCGCCATTCTGAAATCAAAGTCTAACTCAGCCACAGCTCCAATTGGCACATGCCGGGCACACAAAGCTCCACCCACCCCCACATAACAGTGACATGTTGACCCAGCCGACTCCCATCATTTATCCCCTAAGTGCAGTTCCATTTGAAAACGTTTCACTCTAGTAAGGAAAGTAGGCAAAAAGAATCAAGGTCTATTTGCTGTAAGAGCTACCCTCCTGCACTCTTTCAGTGCCAAGTTTTGTTTTAGTCAACAGCTTGCCTTTGTGTACTTTGAGCACAAATAGTGCAGGAAGCTACCAGCATTTCTACAACTGTAGTCATGCTGGAACTCCAATGAAAGGTCCCTTTACAAAGAATATGAATCAAGTATTGTTATGTCCATTCAGCACACATGCACTTTCATTCAAACTGGCAATAGCAGAGTCAAACGAAAGCATCAAGACTTACATGTATGTAGATGACACTTGACACCCTGATGCTTTTGACAAAGTGAGGAGGAAAAGATTCAAGAGCCGGTCTTATTGTAGCTACAGACAGGTAATCTACATCTACATTAGGTAAATGTAAGCTCAGGGCCCTTGCAATTATAGTGTGTCCAGGCCAGACAGTCCCCTGTTCCTACAGGTAAATGCAGCTTCAATATCGACGTACATGTACCTCAGTATGTACAAAACAAGGAATTTGGTGAACCATCGACTCAAGATCTCATATTCAGCATCAGCCTATGTCGACCAAGCTACGATGACCAAGACTAATTTCATGCTTCAACTGAAAGCAAATGGCTATGTTGCTGACCAGAAAGAGAGACCAGTAGGTTTTTGCTGTCAGGTATTAAGAATGCCCTGGCCAACATCTATTAGATGACAGGCTTGCCTGATATGTCCATTTGGGTAAAAATTGAATTTTCTCTGGCAATCAGAAGTAATTTATATGTAAGGTGCCGCATGCAAGCCAAGTCCCGGCACTTACCCAGTTGCAGAAAGGCCCCCGTCCAAAATATTGATAGAAACTTAATGAGGTAGAAAAAAGTCTTCTCTTCAGGCATTTTGGTCCAAATATTTGCCTCCAAGAAAACCTGAGTATTGTCCAATAAATGATTTTGGTCAAGTGAACGTAAAAAAAAACACTTTCAGGAAAAATGGATGGATTCTAGAGGCACCCAGCTAATACATATGACAACTGAGCATTCCCCTTACACTTAGTGAATGAGGAGAATTAGGTGCATTTGGGATCACTAGGCCCCGAGAAGACCATGTCAGACTTCTGTAATACCCTGCAAGGTTCCAGCATTAAAGCACAGATTGCCTCAACTAATGCAATTGTTGAACAAACATGTCGTCAATAAAGTCTGGTCTCTGAAAGCCACCCTTATCATGTTATGGCCCTGCTTGAAACTGAAGTATTGAAATAAAACAAGACAAGGTTAGACGAACATATAAGGCTTTTTTTTTTTTTTTTCTCACAAGACTCTAAATCAGATAGGTCAAAATAGCTATATATTTATGTGTATTCAGTAAAATATGCAACCAAACACATAAAATTCTTGCCAGCTGGGAGTATGTTTTCCCATTGGATTCAATATTAAACCTACTATACAGTAACTTTGTCAATTTTGTAGGTAAGGTGTTGAAATTTACATCATCATTTCAACTGTACACAATGATTTATCATGAAGAATTTGGTGTTTCTAAATGCAGGGCTTTTCAACTTTAATAATTTCAGCACAAATTTGAATGGAAAATAATGGGATTACACAGAGATAGCCCTCCATGCTAATACAGAGCCCTCTAGTGAAATCCCGTTTGAACCAAATGACCTTTACCTTAGCTATTATGCAGGTGACTACATAACTCAAAAATTATTGGTTAACCTGCAGTGCTTCATATCATTATTATCGTTGCCATCTCTCCAGAAGGATCACAATCTGAAATATACAACTGTAAGGTGATATGGATCATTTGTGCTGGGCATGAATATAAAAGGTGATCACTGCACATGTACATGTACATTTGTATATTCATCAAATTTTGAAAACACACATGTCTCTACAGTGAACATACATATACAGTAAATGTGCATACAGTTTAAGTGCTGATCTACCTGTCCTAATATATATTACATGTACATGCTATCTTTTCTTTTTCCAGATTGTCTGGATAAAATGCTACCATTGTCAATTGTTAAATATTGCTTCTGTTGCTGTCATTTAGGCTAGTAAATCACATAAATATCCCACTTGTTTTTGCATTCACTACATTTAACACAGTGGGAATCTGTGTGCTGAGAGAGAGAGAGAGAGAGAGAGAGAGAGAGAGAGAGAGAGAGAGAGAGAGAGAGAGAGAGAGAGAGAGAAAGAGAGAGAGAGAGAGAGAGAGAGAGAGAGAGAGAGAGAGAGAGAGAGAGAGAGAGAGAGAGAGAGAGAGAGAGAGAGACAAACCCTGTTCACATTAATGTAAAATTAAGACAACCAAAACTTAAATAAAAGATTTCCTCAAATGGTAAAAAGACCTTTGAGGTACAAAAATCCCAAACCTTACTTGATCAAATCAATTTTGCAAGAATATTCCCGAGTTAGCAATTGGCTTCAGATTATATGACCTGCGCAGTCTTTATTCTAAAAGTTCATTATCCCTTTCCTTGCTCAAGAACATCAAATCAAAGGGCATCACTTGGCTTGTATATACACGTATGTACCATCTTTTCCCAAAGTTTATTGAACAAGGCAGCAAACAGATACATATACATCTCCATGTTGGGTAGACACCAGCAATTCCTCCAATAAAATGGATGCTTCCTTTCACTGGCTCAGCCACAATACGGTATTATGATCCAACACACACCTGCCTGGGTTCTCATGCCAACTCCACAAGAACAGAGCAGTGGTTTTTATAAAGGTCAGTCAGAAAGGCGAGACTGTAATCCCTCATGCCATGGGATAATACTATGGGCCATGTTATTTGCCACCTGAGTATTACCCGACTTCTGCCCTAGCATGCAAGTGGATGAACTGCTTAATTCAGTAAGACTATATACAGAGATGAGAATGCTTTTTTGCAAGAAAACTCGGAAATGAGCCAGAAAACACTGAAATTTAAGTGTCTAACAAAGAAAAGTACTAGGATTTTTTACACAAACAAAACCCTTGAAAATCTGCTGATCTGCCAATAATTCCCATGCCCATATATCATGTATATATGGCCCCTACACATAGGGTGCTTTAAAATGGTGGTCTGCCATCTTATTTTCATAGTCACTTAGCTAGCTTTCTTTTTTTTTTTCTCCTGAAACTTAAAGTCTTCTATTTTCCATTTTGGACAAGGAACCATGGTAATCCCGTCAAATATAATGAGACCCCCTGCCATCAACCCCTTACTAAGCACAGAAAATCACATTTGCTCATTTGCTCAAAAAGCCCAGATAATGCAGTGTCTCATCATCTTTATTCAAAATTAAGCCTTGATGACCTGCTGACAAAAGAAGCTTCATAGGGGTTTGTGACATAGGATCTTACTGTCTCACCTTGTATATATTTTCCCATTTTTTATCAGGATCAACATGGTTTATCATGGATAAAGTCATTTAGTATGACTTAGGATTACCCTGTGCTTTTGATGATCAAGCTGAATTTCAGGTGGGACACTTGTTTTGTGAGATAATGGACATTTTTTCGTGATTGTATTTTCCCGCCATTGAATTTTACTATAGCAAGGTGTCATGGGCGATAAACAAGGTGGAAGTGTTAAGGACAATGGTCAAGTTAAAAGACCATGGCTATCTCCTGGTTCTACTGGAGTTTCACCACCTACACAGAAATCAAGACCTTCCATCCCGGTTGAAGATCTTTTAGAGCTTTTATGTGACTCTCGAGTGATACCTATTTTTGAGCAAGCGGTTTCAAATGTGTTGAAATTACACATGGATCCAGTGCTTGAGAGACTTGAGGATCTTGAGGAGAAAGTGCGCAAAAAAGAGACCACTATTCAGTCTCAATCTACCCTATTGACCGCAGCTAACAATAAGATCTCTACCTTAGAAACCCAGGTATGTGATTTGAAAGTTACAAATGAGAAACTTAACTCAGAGATAAATGATCTCTCAGATGCCCATGACGAGGTTCACCTGAGGACACTGATAAAACCATTCTGCATTTATGTAAAGACACTTTGGGGGTTCAGTTACAAATTTCTGATATCCAGCACTCTCATCGTGTTGGCCCCATTAATTCCAGTAATCGAGGGATCATTGCAAGGTTTGTCAGTTACAGGTCATGCACTCAAGTTCTGAAGGCCAGAAGTAAATTGAGAGGATTGGGGATCTTCATAAACGAGGACCTGACAAAGAAACAGAATAGGCTGGCTTACCTTGCGCGGCAACTGAAAAAACAAAACAAGATTATGGACACGTGGACTTACGACAGCAAAGTGTTTGTAAAGTTTCGACTTGCACCAAACAACCCTAACTTAAAGACAATTGAAATTAGCCGCCATTAGAGTGACCTCGAAAAGTTCAGCAACAGTGGCTGAGATGTGACTGGCATGTATTTAATCTGATGTACCCTTCGGGGTCTTGCCATCTAACCATCGTATGCAATGATCTGACTTTCCTTAAAAAAATGTTCTTGTTTCTATGCAATTACATGTTCTTGTGTCATTGTCGAGACATTATATTCAATCATGCACAACCAAGTTGATAAGCTTAATATACCAATATAACTTAGCCATGTACTATTTTGGCACTTGTATATATGTTACAGCTATGTGCTTGTTCAAAATATAAACTTGCAGCCTACATTTTTGGCCTGGGCATCAGCATTATAGATAAGCCGTACCCTATGTTTAGTTAACTTCCAGTCTAATGACTGGCCTGGACATTATTTTATTTTTTTACAGTCGTGTCCATTTATTTTCTTCATGCTCTGTTATATATACATGTATGTTGGAAAATACGTTATTACATTTTGTGTCAAATTGACTATTCCTTTTACCAACATTCTTGTATGTGCATGTATACGTATGTGTTCGTATATGGATTAATTTGTAAATGTCTAGATGTGTAGATCTACATGTATATGTGTAAATGTCATCTGTGATACGCATATCCAATGTTCATATATTATTTTTTGTCACTTGTTAATATGTTCGTTTCTATATTGAGTGTGAAAACCCAGTAGTTACTTCATCATATATATATATATATATATATATATATATATATACATGTATGATGTGTTAATCCAATACGAGCTCACAGGTAACCTAACGTTTTGCTCCTATGCATATCGACGTTGCTTTTTTCACTTTGTGCTTGCATGTTTGTATCTTTCTCGGTACACCGTTCAGCGAGACCTTGTTCATTTTGATATGATCAAATGGTACCGACACGTTTCATTGTACTTTCTATTTATGTGTTTCTCTTTTCAGCCCAACGCTTAAACTTTTCAGATGTTGGGCAGACAACATGACACGAACTTTTGTTCATAAATTCTACCTGTCTTGTTTTCATTACGATAATTCAATGTTCAATTCTTTTTCCAGCGGGCTTTATTTAGAATGTAGGAGATTCATGCCAAGATCTGGTATCGGTTAATAGGTAGACAACAAAATTTGGTGACACTGCAAAACAATGCTAGATTATTATTGTTGAAACGATGGTATTGTCGGTTACAACTTTTATTGTTATTTCTTGTTTGCCTTGTGAAAAATGATGCTTTTTCAGGTTACTGTATCTTCAATTCTTTGCAACCTCTACCGGTATATCTGTGTCATACTAAGTGTAGATCTGAATTTATTCGTACTTTTACACTCATTGGTCACTGGAACACATTAGTTTATTCCATGTACTTATATCTTACCATAATTATATTTATAACTGATAACCTTCTAGCCTAATGTGGTGACATTCAGCCAAACCCAGGTCCTAATTTGAATTTTTTAAATGTTCTTCATATTAATGTCAACAGTCTTACGGCTAACAACAAGCTAGATGAGATTGAAAGTATATGTATTCATCACAATGTGGATATCGTTTGCGTAAATGAAACAAAGTTGGATGCAACAGTTCATGATGATGATATTCATGTCTCAGGTTTTAACCCGCCTATTAGACATGACAGAAACCGGCACGGGGGAGGTGTAGCAGTTTATGCTAGTAATAATTTGAGCGTGAAAACTAGAAATGATCTATGTAATCCGAATATTGAGTCACTCTGGATTCAGCTCACTGTCAACAAATTCAAAGTTTTTGTTGCAACTTTTTATAGACCACCTGGGCAAGACGTAAATATGGTACGGAATTTTATAGTTTCATTTCAAGGATCAATTGCAAAAGCAATAGCTGAGTCTCCTCATAGCATTATCATCACTGGTGACTTTAATTTTCCTGGCATTTGTTGGGACTCAGAGAACTGTAATACTAGGCTAGAATGGGACTTTCCAAGTTCCTGTCTCAGACTCAACTTAAAGCAATTAGTTACTGATTTTACAAGAGGACAATCGGTTCTCGCCCCTAGTGTTTGTAATCAATGACTCTCTTGATACTACTGTTACAAATATAAGTCCAATTTCTACATCTAATCATGAAGCATTACTAATTTGTACAAAACTTTCTCTTGGTAATACTACTGCATACCGAAAGACAATTTGGAATTACTCCAAAGTTGATAATGAAAAGTTGCACAATCTTTTATCTTCTGCTCCATGGGCTGCTCTATTTTTCGATGAGAATGTTGATGATATTTGTTTGGATATTACCAAGTTTTTGACAGAAGTAGCAAACGAATGTATTCCCCATAAGGAAGTCACGATGAGACCTAAAGACAAACCGTTCATGACAAGTCACTTACATGTACAGCAAAAAATGAGAGTGAAAGACAGGGCATAAAAAAGGCAAAAAAAAAGCAAAAAAAGATAATCATGTAAATGCAGCTACATTTTGGGAAATATATCGCCAACCCAGAAATAATGTCGTAAGTTTACTTAGAGAAGCCAAACGCAATTATTACTCAAAAGTTAGTGATACCTTAACAAATAGATCCACTGAAACCAAGAAATGGTGGATAACATTAAAAAAAGCTTGTGGTTGGCGTTCAAATAAACCCATCCCTCCTCTTATTGTTAATGGCTCGGTCCTCTTTAACTCTGTTGATAAAGCCACTGCTCTAAATGATTTTTTCTCTTCTCAGTGGGTCAATGATGACGAAAATGAGCCGACACCTGTTCTGGAAGATAAAACCGATGAAAAACTTTATCATATTATTACTGAAAATGAAACACTAAAAATTCTATCCAAACTTAAAATTTCAAAAACAGGTGGGCCCGATAACCTACCGAATAAAGTTTTACATTTGTTTGCTCCACACATAGCTGGTGTTTTCACGAAATTGTTTAACTTTCACTGGAAAAAGCCACCTTTCCTGCTATTTGGAAAGAAGCTAATGTGGTTGGTCTTTATAAAATAGACGAAAATTTCTTGCCTAAAAATTACCGTACTGTCTCTCTTGTATGTTCATCTGCTAAAGTGTTTGAAATTATTGTGTTCCAAAGAATGTATGATTTCCTCACTTCAAAAAATCTTTTGACTGCTTGCAATTCAGGTTTCAAAAAATTTGACAGTACAGTCAACCAACTCATCAACATTGTGCATGTTATTAGTGAAGCTTTAGATATAAGTAAAGATGTGCGTATGATATTTCTGGATGTTTCTAAAGCCTTTGATAGGGTTTGGCATCGGGGCTTGCTTGTTAAACTCAAACAACTTGGCATTTGCGATTCACTCCTTTCCTGGATCCGTTCATATTTAACAAATAGAAAACAGCGCGTTGTGCTGGATGGAGTTGCTTCAGATTGGGTGACTATTCAGTCTGGTGTCCCCCAAGGTAGTGTCCTTGGACCGTTATTGTTCTTGGTCTTCATTAACGATTTAGTTGACAACCTTTCTTGCAAAGTTTACATTTTTGCTGATGACACATCGCTACTGGAAATTGTTGAGTCTCCTGACCAAACTGTAATAACTCTAAATTAAAATCTGTTAACCATTCAGGATTGGGGAGTAAAATGGAAAGTAGACTTTAACCCTGGAAAAACTGAAGATGTGGTCATTTCTAAAAAAGTTAAACATGAAAACCACCCACCTGTAACTTTCATGGGTGAAACGATTAAAAACGTATAAAGAGCACAAACACCTTGGTGTCATTCTTACCCATAATTTGTCATGGGATAAACATGTTTTATCAATATGTAACAAAGCATCAGCAAGACTTGGGAGATTAAGGAAATGTATGCTTACACTTCCATGTAATGCTCTTGAAACTATATTTACACATCAGGTATTCGGCCGATTTTGGAATATGCGTCTCAGGTTTTAGACAGTTGTTCAGTCAGGAGTAGTGATATGCTCGAATCAGTTCAGTACCGAGCTGCACTTGCTGTATCAGGAGCTATGAATACATCTAGTCGTGTTAAAGTTTTAAAATGTCTAGGGTGGCCAAGCTTAGCAGACAGAAGAAATACTTTAAGTTAGTACTTTTCTTCAAAAAGGTTAAAAACTTATGCCCGGCTCACTTGAGCGATCTTCTTCCTCCTGAAAATGGTCGTCGCAACTATAATTTACGCACCATAAATGATCGACTTTTGCCTAGAACTCAGATTAATATTTTATTTCGTAGCTTTATCCCCTCTGCAACTTTAATCTGGAACTCTCTTCCACTTTTCATTCGTGACTCCAGGTCTCTTAGCGTCTTTAAATTGTACGTTAAACAAATATTCTTTCCTTCTAAGTTCAGGCCACCTACGTTATGGGCCTCGTAAATTAAACATTCTCAATAATAGATTAAGAGTGGATTTTAGTGCCCTCAGTGCACATCTGTATACTCGTCGTTTGACAGACTTGCAAATATGTCATTGTGGACATCATTCTGAAACTACTTATCACTTTCTTTTGCAGTGTCCATTGTACACAGTTCCCAGAAACATTTTCTTGGCTAGAATCTCCTCAGCTCTCGAAACCAGTCATCTTAATTTGAATTTTAGTAATTTATCTAATAACGATAAAGTGTCACTTTGTTTGTTCGGTCACCATAATTTGTCTTTTGAGTGTAACTGCAAAAGAATGGATGCTTCAATGAAATTTATTCTCCAAACAAAAAGATTCGGTAAAGAATCTGATGTTAATTCTGATTCAGACGAAGACGATTAATTATACGTGCCTATTTAAACGAAACTATACTTATTTGTTTGACTGGCTTCTACATAGTTTAAACCATCTACATGTATATGCGCCTGCTCTATCACATCATATTGTCATGTTCTTTTGTTTTATTATATATTGCGAAATATTTTCATTTTTTTATATATCATTATTTTTTCCTTTTCCATTGTAGATTACTGCTGTTCTATTGTATTTAATGGTATTGTATGTACTTGAGGAAAGGGCCCTGTATTAGCCAATGGCTATTGCCCAATCCTCGTTAAAGAAATAAAGTTTATAACTACTACTACTTGCTGAGGTGCACGTCGATCATCACCACTGCCATAAAAAAAAGCTTCTCGCTGACTTTGATATTATCTGTGTCGGGCAAAATCCACAAGAAGGAGTTCCTGATATTCATAATAAATTGTTATTCTGACAGTGTGCATGAGCATGTCTAAGTGAATAAAAGTAAAAAAATTGGCTAGTGCGTGTGGTACTTTACATGTTTTCATCGTGGGCCCACATACACACAACTCACACAAAACTATGGTGCGCCTCTGGGTTCACATCCAGGTCTGTGCAGTTTTATGGCTGGCTGACACACAAACCTAACTCAAGTCAGTACATGTAGCTGTGGCTTGATAACTAGCTCACATGCAGATTTATACATGTACAGGCCAATGGCTTGATGTCAGCATGATTTACATGCAGAATTTACATGGGCTTGCGGTTTGATGACTGGCTCACATGCAGATTTTATGTAGGTCTATGTCATGGTGACTGGCTCACAGACAGATTTTATGCAGGTGTGTGGCTTAACTCATTCGATACTAGTCCCTGATTTTTCCGTATATTTACCTAGATTTTAGACAACAATTGCATGTTTAAATTCTTCATGAAAAGAGCTTTCATTCAAGTACCAACATGCCTATAGTCTTATATCAGTGGTCTGGCACTACCTGGCAAGTCATGCTGCAGCTACCGCAAGGGCAGCTGCAGCGTGACTTGCTAGGCAGTGTCAAAACCACTGATCAACGCCTGTCACCATAGTATGGAATGAGTTAATGACAGGCATACATGCAAATTTTATATACAGACCTATGCCTTAATGATCAGCCCAGACACAGATCTGGTGTATAGGCCTCTGGCATTATGAATAACTCGATAACATGGAAATCTCTGATTTCACAATAAGCTTACAAGAAACCATCCTGCCACACCATGCTTTGATGATTGGCTCAGTCTGTTATGTTCTCATATGATTTGATGATTGGTTCACAGTCTGTTATGCACACCTATGATTTGATGATTGGTTCACAGTCTGTTATGCACACCTACATGTATGAGGAACCACCATAGCCATTAGTCAATTACCCAAAGGCTAATGTTTCACCAATTTGGCTACAACTTTCTCCAGTTGGCTAAAATAAATTAACAAAGAATATTAAAGAAATTATTGACATTTCTCTGATTTCTACTCCATTTGGAGTCTTTTGGCCAATAATTTTCCGAAGCAAGATCTTTCCGTGCTCATGATTTGATGATTGGCTCACAGTCTGTTATGCACACCTATTACTTGATGATTGGCTCATATACAACATCATGCAAAAGTACGGTTTATTCCTCCCCCCCCCCACCTTTTTTTTTTTCAAAGTTTACAACTATATCAGTAGCGGGGGTGGATGTGGTACATAGTCACCCAACCACATTAGCCCACCAAGCTGCCCGATGTGTCCTCGCACTTTGCTAATACAGCTCTCTATAAAACAGGTGGCTGAACAAGTCCAATTACAGACACAGGTAGGCGTGCAAAGCCAGTCTCACGGGACCCATTACCCAGAGGTACTGGTGCAGCACTCTGGTGGCAAGTGAATCAATGCTTTGTCTGTTGCGACCCTTGGACTAGCACTGATAGATGCCATGTGAAGGTCACATTGTTGCTGAGTCAGCAGTTTTGGTCTTCTTGCTACCAAGGATGCGTTGTTAACATCCAGCATACATGTATATACAGCATCGACGAGTTGCTAATGCTCCACTTTCACTTTCACTTCTGTTTTCAGTGATAGGGTCTTTTTGTCCAATGCTCCGAGCTTCCTAAATACCAGTTAAGTTTCAAATCCTGAATGTTTTAGATTTCATGCCTTTAATAAGCACTTTTGTCTGTTTGATTTCCCATTAGTTTGTAAAAAGGAGACTATACTTTATTCAGAACTCTTTTCTCATAGAGACATGTAAAACTAAACGTGTGACTGTTTGTATCAGAAGTTCACCAAATTATGTATACAGCATACATTAATCAATCTTTATGTATTTAGTTCAAGTGACTAATATTCTGTATGGTGTGACTAGTTTGAACTGTTGTAGTCTGACAGCCGTATCTGAAAAGACTGATCCATATATTTTGACGGAAATCTGGTTCAATTTTTGGCTGTTTGTCAATGCGATTCTGGACTCTTCTACAAATATATAAGACTCATTTCTGGCTTGCCTACCCTAGATCTAGAGCCTGTGACATCCAACACAGGTGCTCTGAGCTTAAATATATTTGTGGATCGTATAATTAGATCTAAAGTCAGGAGTGCTTTCAGCCTAACGAGATCAGCCCTCAGCATGTTCCGTCTCATTGTGGCTGAAAAGTGACATCTGTGATGTAGCTTTTTTCACTGCTATACACATGTGGCTGATAATTTACCAACAGTTCATATGCGTACATATTATCTGATATCATGTGTCCCAGTGAGGCCCTACATTTGCCTTGATGAAATGTGTGCATTGTCTCCTATATCCGATATGTTCTTTTTATTGCATCATACACGTACATTGTGTACACCTACAGCAGATATATCTGATGTATCTGATATTTGCCTGGTGTCTGTGTCCTGATATGAGTTCAGCTTCAGTGAATAAACCTTACTCCGTTTGAATCTCTATCAAATATTTACTGGGTATTGCATTACCAATTGTGTTGATGAAATATTTGCCTTACTTCATGACAATATTCTGGGAATATCAAAGGCAAAGAGTTTCACCTCTTGTCACTTTTCACAGATATAAAACAAATACTTTGTCAGGGTGCTATGAATTCATGCAACTCGTCTTTGTCTCCCACACTCTTTGAAGCACTGAGACCAATTGAAAGACACAGACCGGGACACCTTAAATATTCTCCTGGATGATCACACCAACTACATGTGACTCTCTACACAGCTGCAGTGAAGTAATATTGCCAAAAGAACTGTGTGGAGATAGCAAATTATAGCATCTCCTTGCAACTGCAAATGCATGCACATTACCAACAGAAACACAGAAGATGACATTTTCACATGTATCATTAACTCACATATGGTACATCACAGCTATGTATCTCTTAATTGATACAATATACATCTGTTGTTACAATACACACCCTATAAATCCTTTGCTCCAAAACACAACCAGTATATCTGCTGCCAGAACACTCCTAATTATTATATCTCTTGCTACAACATCCAAACAACATATATATTTTTTATCTTGCTACAATACACTGCATGTCTCTTGCTACATCATTGAAAACCAATATGTACATCTGCTGCAATACACAACCAACATATCTCTACAACAATACACATTATTCATGATTCACATAAAAGGCATTCCATTTTATGCTAAGGCTTGCAAAGTATGCTTAGTTGACTTTGTAATGAAAAATTTACATTTACCATCAAGAGAAAATCTCTATTTACCTAAAACTGACTCTTCCCACGCCATATTTTGACTAAGCCAACAGCTTTCCATGCCTTGCTTTGGGCATAATATGCCCAAAACAAGCGTAGGAAAGCTGTTGACCTGGACTATTATATTACATATAACTTCAGGCGTGGTGGTACTTGAATGAATGGTCTTTTGACAAGGAATATGAATCTAGCACCCTTATCATAAATCAGGGCAGTTCAATTTAAGTTGGTCGACTTTGGTTGCAGTTGACACTTAAAGAGTTAAATTAAGGGTACATGCACAGGTCATTCTGGGGCCAAGGCTTGCAACACTGTGACAGTTCAACTTATAAAGCTTCCACAAGCCTGAATATACATTAGGAAAGGCACAGACCATAAGACATTATTTACAAATCCTGCTGATGGGTCCCATTTTATATATGTACCTGCAGCATATTGTATTAATCTCCTGCACACTAGATGTCTCTACTGTGTTAAATCTGTATATCTGCCATAGTTGTACACATATTTCTGATTTATGGTAGAGAGCTCCAAGGAGGATTTGACACTCATTGTGCTACAGTATCTCTGTGAAGTTATATATATATATACATATATATACATATATATATATACATATACATACATATACATACATATACATACATATACATACATACATATACATATATACATATATATACATATATATATATATATATATATATATATATATATATATATATATATATATATATATATATATATATATATAGTGTTACTATATACAACTAATATATCTATATTGCTACATCTACAAAATGATGCAACTGATATTCATGTATCTCTGGCTACAGTTTTTTTTTTTTTTTGTGACAGACTGGTGTATTTTCTGCTTTAAGCACCAGAGGGAGTTCAAGAAGAATACATTTGATGTGTTGACCCACTCCTGGTCACAGTAACACTGAGTCAACAGCTGTCCTTTGCATATGGGTATGGCCCTGCATCCAACCCATGCTAAGGAAAGCTACTGAACTGGGGTGGGCCATCATGAATGTGCTTCCATACAAATCTCAGCAAAAATGATTTCCAGTAATGAAAATTTAAATAAACACATAGAGACAGACAACAATTTACACATGGACATTCTTAGGTGATTCGAGTGGGAAAGCATTATTCAATGAATCACCTAACACAATGCTCATTGAATAACAAAGTACATCTCACATGGACAAGTGCATATCATCTTGTTCTTAGCATTACCATTGATGTAAACTCAATCCATATTCTCACTCAGCGATACTCTTTCACAGCGACGGAACTTCCAGTATCTACCGGAGGATCTGTCTCACCAAACAACGCCGCACTGCCTCATTATACACCTCATATGTGGAAAGCAAGGGCAGCAGGAGGACCCAGCCCAACAGAAAGCTACTGAAGCAGTCCTAATTCACACCCGAAGATTAAACAAAAATGCCAATCTGTTCAGTTCTGTATCTATTTCAAATTGCGGCGATTCCCTGTCAGTTATTCTTGTCGGACAAAACTTCGGCAGGATTCCTTTGTGAAGGCCTGATCAAAGAGGGCTCAATTTTCCACACTATGTGAACATATATAATCTACAAGACTTCTCCTTTGGAGTTCATGCATACATGCAAGTGTACTGATCTTCAAATAAAAGTTTGGTTTTTTTTCATCTACATCATATTTTAACCCTTTCTCTCTATATAACAACAAAATTTGAGATCATTTGAATAAGCATAATGATTCCACATTTAAATTCCAGGTGACCCTTCCCCCCTTGAATTAAGACTGAGTCAACAGCTTTCCTTGGCATGGGTGGAGCACTAAGTGCCCAACCCATGGCAAGTAAAGCTGTTGACAAGGGGTATGTGATCATGGTAGGTCTCATCTAGAATCCCCAATCAAACTGTTTTTCATTACTGCTGAAATTAGTTGAAAATACTGAAACTGATCAAAATTATGCAACATCAAACTGCCGTGATACACATCTGTGGTACATTTGGCATCATTCCCCTTATTCCTATCAAGATATTGAATTAAATGTCCTTTTCTAAAGTGTCTAATGACCTTGAAAAATAGGTCAAGGTCACACAATCATTGGGTCAAGGTGATTAAAAAAGTAGGGCACCAAGTACTTTTGTTTTTTCATATAGCAATTGATATTTTGACTTCTTCTACAATCCCACCAAATTTCATGAAGATCCACAAAAAAATGAAGGATGCTAGACTGGTCAAAAGTTTTCACATTCTGAACCACATATTACATATTATAGGTGGCACCAACAACATTGACATCGACATAGATTTTCATAGACTACATAAGTCCTAAAAGATATATGGGCCTAACTAAAAAACTATGGGGTGCAGAGCATTCATCAGATGATCCCTATATTCCAACTGGCCATTTGACCTTGATATTCGACTTGGAAACAAAATATTTTCAATGTGTCCCATGTGTTCAGCTTTCCATACGTGGTCTGTTTGTTCAGATTGGGTAATAACTTTTCGAGTTATTGATGAAAAACAATAAACTTGGACAAGCACCAAAGTTGATAACCATTGGTCACATAAACCCATTAGGTACGTCAACAAGTAGAGTTTTATGTACAATGTAATCAAGTGTATTTTTGATCTGGAGGCTCAATTTTCTTTGCCATTGATGTCCAAGCTGCACCCTGCCATTATGAAATAACCTCTTTCAACTTAACAGGCCTGGTGACTTCACTAAAATAGGTCAAAGGCACTGATATTACATGACATACTAGCATTGGACATGGTCTTTATATCCTATACATGTGGTATGTCTAATGCAATTATTTTTTGAGATACAGAATTTTATACCTTTAAACACATTTTGGCTCAAAATTTCCATCAAATTAAAGGTGGCATCACTAGTATCACATGCAACTAGATTTTGACCTCCTCCACAATCCCACCACATTTCATTAAGATCTATTTAGCATAAAGGATGATACAGGGGTCATAAGATTTTCACATTTTGACCCATACGTCATAAAAAAAATCATAGGTGGCGCCACCAATATTTAACTCAACCTAGATTTTCACACACTTGATCAGTCCTGATAGTTACATGGGGCTATCTTAAAAACTGGACTGTATCACATCCAAGCAAAAAATTTACGGACTGACAGATGGACAGACAGAAGTGATGCAATGAGCTCTGCAACCTATGGTCAGCAGAGCCAATAAAGTCATGAAACACAGCAAACAGTAGAATCAATATACATCTATAAAGGTCACCTTCCACTTTCAACAAGATGCAGAACACCCAAGGTGAACGAATTTATATGTTTCCTAAACATAACCCAGATGCATCTTCAAAAACGTAATTCAATAATAACATGTGATAGGATTTGTAATAGGTAGATTCACACCAAATTTTATACATCAAATATGAAAGGTAAGAAATAATCTGCCTGTTACTGTGCTTTTCTACATGGATAAAGTGGCAATCTCATCTACTTTGTTCTGAACCTCCCCAGGCTCTATCTCCATTATGAATATTATCTGACAGGACCAGCATCTTCAATTATCTTAAACTATGACGTATATGTAGCACTGACAAAGTACATCATTGAAAAACGTCAGCCTCAGTAACATTGTTACAAAGACTAACAAAGAAAAAATTTCATGCAAATTTGTGATTGAAAATGCAGCAAAGCACTCAGTAGATGTTGCTACATGTATAAATGTCGCCTAATTACATGCAAATCGGCTCTTCTATGTGAATTATAAAGTGTAAACAGTGTCAGGCCTCCTCTCAAGTATTATTAATTCAGCTCTAATGTTCATGTAAATTCTCAGATACCCACCATGTACAAAGTGGCCTTGGTAATCCTACTACACTGAAACCTACTTACAGTGACACTCCGATACCCAAAACAGTGAAAACTCCTTATAATGACACCATCTGTCCCTGAAGAAATGTGTTGGATAACTGAACAGGTCAGATAAATGAGTCAATTAACAAAGAAATAAACTTTTTCCCATGAAAATTTGTGTCATTTTTTTAATATGTCAGGTATCTGAGTGTTGTTATAATGAAGTTTCACTGTACATTCCTTTACCAATAATTAAGATTTGAGGGACTTTAATCACATCAAATTCCTTTGCTATTGGACTCCTATATATGTATACCTGACATGTTCCAATACCCAAAACTACAGCAGGCAGTAGAAGGTATCATGATGGTGAGGTTACACTGTACTCTGACAATGGGCCGGTCATCACTCAAACATGACATGTATATATATTATGGATGACAGATAAAGGTAGGCGATTACACACTCATGCGACATGTTGATGTGCTTTGACAAGGACAAATTCCAGACTAAACACCAGTGACTGCCATGAGATGTACGCCTGTCATTGACAATCGGGTGTACACATATTGAATCTGCCACAACTGTTCAGTTCATTTACCAATGTTGAATACAAATTAATAGGGAGACCTGGTCGTGGGCACAGTCAGACCTTGCAGGCCCACTCCTTGTTGTGCACTGGTTGGAAGCCAAGCAGTATATAACTTTAGCTTCACCACTGGCGCTATTCCCATCATGGGGGATAACTGGTTAACCAAGCCACACTCATGGATACATTTTCCCCCAGCTAGTTTTTAATTTGCACAATCCTGCCACTTAAGCAATCCTCCCAAAAGAATGTGCAGGTGTTCTTTGGAAGTTTCGGTGTCACCTTAGTGAGCTTAGGTATGATCTGCCAACTCCAAGCAGATTCCAGATTTATAGGCATAACATGAAACACAACGGCAAGTACTTGAAATAATCCTCACAGTTTCTACATTTTCATATATGAATAACTTATTAGCAATTGTAAGGCAAAAGTTTAATTCCTAAGAGTAAGGAAATCTGAATGATATGTGTGTACATGTATATCCAAGCATAGGACCCTATGAAGCCATAGTGGTAAATGGGTTAACCCATTTCTAACACTGTGCTCCCATTTCTTCCCACTCTCATCAGGTCCCATCTCGACCGGCCACTTCTCTGTACAGCGGAGATGCTATTTTCATAAAATTGCCCCTCTCACTAGAACCATCCCTCATATAAGGCCGAGGCCACAATTGGGGGGGGGGGGGGGAAGGTGCTTGTAAGAGGGGGTGGGGAGCTACAGTGAGGGCAACTAAGCCTGGGGCCTTTTGACATCACAATGTATATACCCATTCCAGTCTGTCACCAGTTCTTTACACTCACACAAACACTTTACATGTTCATATTTAACCATCCTCCAGGTCTTCGTCCTTGATACAGTCAATATTTCAACCTTTTACCGGATGTTGGTATATGTATACATGTATGTACCTGTCTGCTAGGATTAATGTCCTCATATATTTATCTACTTTCACCTTTCCCACTTTGTGTGTTGACATACAATGTACTGTGCCAAACTAGAACAGATGTCAGCCACAGACTGTAGATACCCCCCCCCCCACATGCATATGGGTCCTGTGACATTGAAAATGAGGTCAAGGTCACTAAAATGTAATCAGGTCAAGACACAGTGTCAAGGTACAATGGAGGTAAATTTCAGTTTGATGTGACCTGTGAATTATGTGACATTTTTCTCACAAGGATTCTGACAGACGAGCTGAAAATGGTATACCCCCAAACTTTGTTTGAGGAGGGTATAGAAATATACACTGTTTCACACTGATCATGATATGTTGAGGGTTTCAGTTCCATTTTGGCCCAATGACAATCTTCCATACATGCTTTATTTTATTTTACCTTTTTTCTTTCTTCAACTGCATAATTATTAATTTTTAGCCTGTGTACTTGGTATGAAATGACAGCCAGGACGTGACAAGTGCACTGTAGTGATAATCGTGGTTTTCGACATCAGGCTAAAATGCAAATGACCACCACCAGGCAGTGAGTGCCATTCAGTAGATATTCCCATTTCTCTCACTGCATCCATGTACAGACTGCACTTACATTAAAGTCCCTATCGATCCCTGACACTGTATGTGTGACATATTTCAAAATGGGGATGTAGTACAGTTAGTATGTGCATTTTCCATTTTCGGTGGTGATTGGTGCCAAAGGTTGCTGGTTTGAGACCTGGCTGTTCCGTGGTCACAAAACATATATATATGTACCTCAGTGAGTACAGAGGAAAAATATTAAAAAAAACCCCAGAAGATCTTGCAAACTTGGCCACATTTGAACAAATTGTATTATTTCACATGCAGTGAAGTGCATTAGATTTCAAGCATATCAAAGATTACACCAAGTCTAACAAACTTTTTTTTCAACAAATTTCAGATTGCTGCTTTGGTTTGTGGAACCAATTTTGTAGATATCTGTGCATGGTCCCAATACATTTCTCTGCAAAATACCCACTCCCTTGCAGGACTTCATACATACATGTCACTTAGGCATGACTTGTGTGTTCAGTTATAACCTAGTCAATTCAGCCTTTGTTCCTGGATACCATGGGCTATTCTAATTTGCTGGAGAGTTCATCCAGACAACTTGTTGTTACTATTCCCATTGGCTTGGTAGGCTGTCCAAACAGGTGTTCCATCCTCACCATGGGCATCCAACCTTCCAATTGGCTACAAAAATTTACATTCCACATAAATGTCCCTATTCTTCCCATTGGCTACTCGGATCACATAAATTAACATTTTTACTGCTTTCATTAGCTAGATAGGCCACACAAACTAAGGAATAATGTCATTGGCTGGTCACACCATGCAGACCAATGTCCCCATTCTTCCCATTGGCTAGACAGGTCACACAGACTAAAGTATAATCTCACTGGCTGGTCATGCAATGTAGACCAATTTCCCACTTTCCCTCTGCTAAAGCAGAGAGGAGGTTCACACAAATGTCCTCACCTTTGCACCATAATCTATGTAAACTGCTGCATAGAACAGTGTGTTGATCCTCAAAAATTTATTAAGCGAGTTCTCTAATACATTGTTGTTAAGGAAAATCCAAGTAACCGCTTGACAAGAGGGATCACAAGACAGAACGTTGTGATGTATCAGGTCACCCCTGGCATCTTTCTGTTGTCATCGTACATTATTGTACTGGGACAACGTGCTTCAGTACACCACTCTTCACTTGCTCAAATGGTTACTGCATCTGTCACAGGACCGACCATAGCTCAGGAGAATATGTTAAATGTTACTATCACGCAGAAAATATATCGCATTGGAAAAATTTACAATATAATATTTGACAGGACTCAGGATGACATATAATAAAATGAAATAAAAAACAAACAAACAAACAAAAACAAAAAACAGACAAAGCAAAAAGCAAATGACAGGATAATTTTTTAGAGCTTGGGACTGGTTTCATGTATGGAATTCATCCAGGGTCATGGATTACAATGGTTTTGAGCACTGCTCATGCAGCGGGGAGCAGCGTCAACATTGACATAACACGCACATCTACAGGCGACACAAAGCATCGCATGCCCAGGCTGCAAGTACAGTAGCTGTCAAGGAAGATGTGCTGTTGCGATCTTTTGAAGTCTCAAGTACGTCTAATCAATTATTGTCAAAGTCACTGTGACGGACTGGAGGGTTCGCGTGGGCTACAGCTAGCCACCGTGAGGACAATAGCCCAGACAGTGTCTAAAACAATAAAAGTGTACAAAGACTGTACATGAAGATAGTGTGCAACTTACGTATTATTTCTGAAGGTTACAACATTGTTGGCATCAGCTTAATGGAAAAGGTGATGCAAAGTTATGGTGCTGTACATAAGTGGCCGACTCAAAATTTACCGTCAGACTTGGGACAATTCAGCATGCTTATATACCCATAATGACGAGGCCAAATAGGTTTATGGATGGTGGGTCTAATAGGATAAAATGGCTTCCCACAATATATTACTGAAACACAACAACGTTGATCTGACCATTTTCCAGGTGTGACGCAATTAATTACGTGATTCTTCTACCTCACATTATGACATTTGCGGTTTACTTGAAGTTGAAGTACTGATTTTTATTTTATCTCATTACTCTGACAGGTAGGCCTAATTGGGTCTGTGAAAGACCAAGCATTCAAGTTAAGTGTGGGGTTTACAATACTTAACTGATTCAATTTTGGTAGGCCTTATCACGTGAGTTAGGTGTAGACTTATGTTTTATTAAATTAGTTTTGATATATTTAAGTAATGTGGGCTACAATTTACAGTAGGCCTATCAACAAAGGAACATAATATTTGCTTTATTCCACAACACATGAGCTTGGGATGTTTGTATTGGAAATGCATACATGGTGCCGCCAGTTAGCAGAATGACTTGTCCGGGGATTAATGGCACCGAAACAAGTCTTGCGCTGGTTCCCCGCTGATGACCCTATTTTATATAAAGGCTAATAAAGCCTAAAACTTTCTTCTAAATTTTAAATTCTATGAATATGATTTGTTCCTTTCACAAATTAATTTGCTATGATGATTTAGAACTATGCACTTTTTCCATGAATGGTATGGAATAGGATTTTGCTCTTAGAATATCAGACTTGATAGTGTTCAAACAGTACTAGAGCTTACAGATTTAGGTTTGTGTTAAGGCCTGGTGCACATGAAAGTGTGACATTTTGGTAAAAAATAAAGTTTCTGTTAGACATTTTATTTTGGGTAAAAATTTATGCTTATGTATCATGAATCTCAAAAAAAATACAATTGGGACTTGCATACATATATTTGGTTCTAAAAATTTTCATCATTGCAATGTATAGCCTTAAATTATAGAAAAGAACCTTTCTACCTAGATGCAGTCCAGTGATTGGCAAATGCACCTTTATGTTTACATGAATTATCAAAGTTTGTTCAGGGAACCCCTATTGGCCCTCAAATGTATTTTTCTAACCTTTTGGACTTCAAATTTCTCTTTATTTATCAGTTTTGATGCTTTTTGGTGTTAAAATTATGTGAAAGCTTATTTGACATTTCCTGTGCTAAGTATTATGCCAAAAAATTAAAAGGTTTCTCTTTGTACTTACATTTTGGACACTGGGGAGTTGCCATGTGAGGTTTTGTTTCAAATGAATTTTCTACTTTGGAGATACACAGGGTCAAAATTATGATTAAATTTAGGATTGAAGCTGTTATGGTTGGGACATGTGCAACCTCCCAGAAGAAGTGATTCTTTCTCTTCTATAAGTTTAATGTGTATAATGTTTGATTGATGTTTTGCTGTAAAACAATATTTACTATGCACATAAGTTACAAATCATTGGTAATGAGGCCCAGCAATAAATCCAGAGCCACTGAAGTTCTGGAGCATGAGCTTATGTTTGTCATCCACCACTATAACATCAAATTGTAGAAGTCTTGTGCAGTATTTGTGACCCCAGATAAATCACAACAGTAAATGGAACAAATAGATATTATATCATTACTAAAGCTCCAGTGCCTGTGAACAAATTTAATAGTAAACAAGTACAAAGAATGAAATATCCGTTATGGTTGGGACACTAGTCGTAAAGAGACACTTGTCATGTTTGTAGCCTTAAATGAAAATGAGTAGATTATTAAACATCAATTACTGTAAAATTCTAAATGATAAACCAGATACTAAAGAACATGGGACCTTTTTTGGCAAAAATTGTAATATTTTACAAAGTCAGAAAACACGGTCTGGTATACAGTTGTTCCTAACAATCTGTGAAGTGTAATCTTGCTGCCAGGTAAACTTACTCAGTTTTTCAGCAAACTGGCATTGCATGGTCTGACACTTGTATGGTTTTATAAAGGTGTATATGAATGGGTAACAAGTAGAAATGATAATCATGAATGAAAGAATCCCTTTTTGTGTGGTTATGGTTGGCACATATGTTGTGAATGAATGTGTACCAGAGCTGTTCCAGGGTAGATTACTGCAGAAAAAAATTAATGACTGATGCACAATGGTCACAGGCAGGCATGTTAATGTTTAAGACAATGCTTTTTAGCAATAAAGCAGCTAAAATACTACTGGCATTCACAACAACTAGAAGCCAACATTTTTGCAGGCAAACTATGTGAGCTGAGGTGGCTACATAACTGAATCGGGTAAATTCACACATTGAGAGCAGTTTGATTTCCAAGTTATAAGTACTTCTTTGTAACTTGATGCAAAATCAGCAGCTGTTCTCTGCATGAAATAAAAGTTTAGTAAAAACAGTAACTTCAAAGTCATTCAATTGGAACAAGAGTTCATCTGAATGTTGAGAATGCTGCAAGAAGTCTTCTCTTCAACCAACTTTGTCACATTTTCAGGCCTGAATGAAGAAGCACCTGATGTGTCCTTTGATTTTTTCTCTTTAGTTAGACACTCTTTCTGTTTTCTTCTTTGTTTAGCTTTCCTCAGTCTTTCCTTTTCTTTTATTTCAGCATCCAATGCACTGTCTGTCTTTCTTTCTTCTTTTGTCTTATTGCATACCTGTATGATTTGCATTTGGAAATGTTTTTTGCTCTGTATAGTTCATATATTGGGGCGTCTTCTTTTATATTTACCCAGAATTTCTGGTGGAGCTTGTTGGTCCACATTTCTCTGAACTTTTTGTTGCTCATGAGGCTTTGTTCTGCTTCTGAGAGTTGGGAACTGTAGCTTTACTGTGAGTTTTTCCATTATTTAGTCTCTACTCTATATGCCCAAAGCCAGTGTGTTAGTAGTAGTCTTGTCCATGTCCCACAAACAATCATGTCCCAACCATAACGGTAATAAATTGATCACAAGGCATTAAGAATGAGGGATCATTTCACCCCAACACCAACTAATATTCTTACAGAAGTTACTGTAATTGTAGACATGTCTAAATTAAAATAAGTTGGTGCTACATTGGAAAAATTGTATGAAAAACAATTGAGAAGCAGCTTTTCTTTGTGGAAGTGCACTCTGTATGTGTATAACATTTCACTGAGAAATTCAAAACTGTACTCTAGAAGCCAAACCTATCAGTTATATTCACATACTTGACCTTTTTCTATGATTACAAAACTTTACTAAAGATGCACAAGCAAAAAATACAATGGAGGTAGTAAGATAAAGAATATGTGTTATGGGTGGGACATGCTGTTATGGTTGGGACATGACTATGTTCTGCCCTGTTGCAATGACTTCTTAGCTCCAGTTGCTATCATTGTTCAAGCACATGTATGGACTAAGGTTAAGGCAACATGCAAGCAGACTGGCTAAAGGCAGGAAGAGGAGGGAAAGAACAATAGAGACAAAACAGAAGTAGTGTTATGGTTGGGACACTTGAACACATGTAAAAAGGATACACATTGCAGGAAGTGACATGCAGATATGAACTAATAAGGTGCTATTCCATAATCTGTGTCTATCAAATATTGCATAGGTGAAAAGGGTTGTGAAAGCTTGCGCAAAGCATAGGAGATTGGGTCTCTGGAAACACAGTGGTATCAATACTGCAATTTTGGCTTCAAAACCACACTTCAGTTTCAAACTAGACATTTTTATAGAGAAGGAACTCCTCATAGGGATACAGGCAAGCTGTATATCATAACAAATGAAAAAACCTGATTAATACACTTGGATTCTCAAAATTTTAAAAGAGGCTTGTCCTGTCAATGAAACTTTAGTCTGAAAATTATGTATTTTTTAGCATGTCACGCCAAATCCTGCAAAAACAGGAGGGTCATTCAACCTTGTGTCACCAGTATCTCTGAACTGACATGTCCAATTGAGCTCATATTTGAAACAGACATTCTACAATGCCTTTTCAATCAAGTATCTAATAAATTGCAATACAAATATTCAAATTTTTTAAATAATGACCTTTGAGGTTTTGGCTTCACTAAAATAGTGCAAATTTGTGCACCAGGCCTTAAGTTTCTCTTTATATTGAATACATAAAACCAAATATATTCCACTGCACAAGTTTTAGTGACTACATACATGTACATACATACATACATACATACATGTACATACATACATACATACATACATACATGTACATACATACATACATGCATATATACATACATACATACATGTACATACATACATACATACATGTACATACATACATACATGTACATACATACATACATACATGTACATACATACATACATACATGTACATACATACATACATACATACATACATACATACATACATACATACATGCATACATACATACATGCATACATACATTCATGTACATACATACATACATACATACATACATGTACATACATACATACATGCATACATACATACATACATACATACATACATGTACATACATACATACATACATACATACATACATGTACATACATACATACATGCATACATACATACATACATACATGTACATACATGTACATACATACATACATACATACATACATGTACATACATACATACATACATACATACATACATACATACATGTACATACATACATACATACATACATACATACATACATGTACATACATACATACATACATACATACATGTACATACATACATACATACATACATGTACATACATACATACATACATACATGTAGATATATCAGCTGATCGTTGTTAAATGTAATTTATTTTATCAGTTTCTTTATCAAATGACATGAAAACGCAATCAATATGTTAAAAAAATTATTCTACTGCATGGCAGGTGTAACGGACAGTACGTCCTACATACATGTTTTAGTTCAAAGAGTCAGTGGAATGCCTCATATGCATTGCATGCACGTGAAAATTTACCGAGAAGTAAATATAAATGTACAGCCACGTTAGACTGGTAGGCTCTTGTGGTTCCTCCAGTTTTCTCTGCATGAATGGCAAAATTATGATTAACCCTTTCCCCCTTAGACCAGCCAAACCCTAAAGCTGGTGCTCAAATGACATTTACATGTATTTTGATATTTTTGACAAATTTCAACAACGACACACAATTTGAATGAGAATCATAGATGAGACATATCGAAATACATGCCCCAGGTCAACAGTTTTCCTCGGCATGGGCTGGGTACTTCGACTCAGACTTAGATCAATCTTAACTCAAGGTGGGATAGGGTTAAACCCCATGCTGGATTGGACAACAAAACCACTTGAGCAGCATCCTTTGTGTGTTCCGGGCTGAATTGACAAATTAAGCCTTTCATGGCATTAGGCTTTTCACTGATCACTACTCAATTGTCAGGCCAATACCACAGTTAGCTCAATAATTAGACAGATCAGTAGATTACTGGTCTAACCATAATTGCAGGGATAGGTTCAAGCAATATACTCACTGGCTACCACTGACAGTAGGCAGTCTATATTGACATGGGTATGACGTAACATTGAATAATGCACTGCTGGGTTACAGGATGTTTTCAACATGCAACTACAAATCTTTCTGTGCATGTTTAATCCTTTTCCTCCCTCAAACCGGCTGAATCCGGCTGGTGGTCAAATGCTGTCTGCTTCAATGTTTCTCACTCTCATTTCAACAATAATGAAAAACAATTTGAAGAAGAATTGTACATGAGGCACATTAAGATTACATGCCCCATATCACAACATTGCTTGGCACAGATAGTACTTAATGCCAAGGAAAGTTGTTGACTCAGTCTTAATTCAAATGGGACAAGTATATTACTCATTTCAGACTTGTCAACAGGTCTTTTTGACCTTTTGGCTTTTGCATGGACCCTATTTTTCTGAACTTAACTCTGTCAGTGCCAAATTTTGGACAAAGTCAATAGCTTTCCTTGGTGTGCATGTCGAGGAAAGCTGTTGACCTGGACTATTATGTTCTACATGTATGTAAATACAGGCAGGCTGGTACTTGATTAAAAGGTCTTTTTACAAGGAACATGAATCTAGCAACCTCATGATAATTCAGAGCAACGTCTTTGAAGTACAGTGCTCCCTCTTTATAACGCTGGTGTTGGGATCCACAGAAGAGACCGTGTTATAGGAAAACTGCCTTATAACAGAGGGACTATTAACATAGAAGTAATGGGAAAACTATGTCATTGGGGAGCATGGTGCACACCGCATTATATCAGAAACCACCTTGTAATGAGGGGCGTTATAAAGAGGGAGCACTGTAGTGAAACTTTTGTCACAGTTGGCACTGAAAAAGTGAAAAAGATATATTTTTCAACTGCACATGGACAGCTTGATTCTGCTTTTGTCCATATTCACATGTCACTTGAATACATTGTATAGGCCCACTGTGATTAAACCTATCCCATAGGCCCACTATGATTAAACCTATCCCATAGGCCCACTGTGATTAAACCTATCCCATAGGCCCACTGTGATTAAACCTATCCCATAGGCCCACTGTGATTAAACCTATCTTCTTCTGCCCCAGATCTTGAACATGTTTAACCGATGTTCCACACAGCCATTGGAGCATCTGCAGCCAGATCCCACTGCAAAGCTAACCAATGTTTCATTGATGTGTTTAATTCTAAATTGGTTTACATGTAATACATGCAAGTATGTAAACTTCATCTCCCCCCCTCACCCATCCCCCTGCCCACCCCCCTCATAAAGACGAGATTTTGTATACAAGCGAACAGGACTCCTCATCAGGTGGTCCACACTGCAACCAAAACTGCTGGCTCTGAGGCATCATCACTGTGAGGGGTGCACACCACGGAGTACAAATTGAGGCAGTTGCATCTCGAGATTGTAGTAGAGTGAAAACTCGTCATAATGACACCATCTATTCCCTAAGAAATCTGTCATATAACTGAATCTGTCCGATATATACGAATCAAATAACAAGGAAAATAAACTTTTTTCCCATTAACATATGTGTCATTATATTGAATATGTCGGATATCCGAGTGTCGTTATAATGAGGTTTCACTCTACTGTCGCTGTGTACTGTCGCTGTAAAGCACATTGGAAACCAGCCAAAAACTCCACAATTTTCAACAGAAATTACCATATTTATACAAATAATTAGCTGTGACAACAATTTCAATAATTGATTATTGGCTATTGTGCACAGCCAGGCATTAACTGCTTTAGTTTAGTTGTAATCAGTGCGTAATATGGACAATCGATTACCATCAGCCAGATAATCAATTGATCTACCCACCACTACCAAGCTAATACAAAACACAAACCTCTTAACAATGATTTAGTTACATTCATATGTTACTTAAGAGTTCTATGACATGTTTGTCTGTACTTTTTGCCATCAGCTTTCATGTTTTTCCTTAAAATTTGCGTTACCAGAAAACGTTTGTGCGGAGCACTACAGGTAAATCATATCATGATGGGTCATCTAAGGTCAGCAAATTATCTTGGCACGCGTTGGCTGTCACAACTCAGTTTTATTCTGACCTAAGGTTAGGGTTCAAAAACCAAGGGCGCTTTAAATTTAGACCAAGCATCTTGTTACCTCCATGAAAGTTCTCTATAAAGAATTGACTTGGCAATTCAGATCTTAATTCCAATGCATAGAGAAAAAAATCTGTCTTACAATAAGTTAAACCTCCACTCAATCCAGATTGTGCAGATGCACAAAATCAAGGTGAGCATGACCATAACTCATATTCTCAAATCTTTCATATTTTGTGCATCATGTCAGTCATCTTTCTCGAAAGGTAGGGTCATACCATGCCTCATACACACAACAGGGCTGATCTAGTTGTTGCAACTGTTCCTCTCTTTAACATTAACTTCTTTCCATTTTAACTCTCTCCTGGTGAGTCATATTAACTCTTTCAGTGCCAAAATTTTGGACTGAGTCAACAGCTTGGACAATTACATGCAAAGAAAAGCTGTTGACCTGGGATATTCTCTCTGGAACTATAGGGATACTGGTACTTGAATGAAAGGTCTTTTTACGAGGAATACGAATCTGAGATCCTAACGATAATTCAGACTAGTTTGACTTAAGTAGATCGACTTTAGTCATGATTGGCACTGAAAAAGTTAAGACTGGGTCAACAGCTTTCCTTGGCTGGCCCTGAGTACACCAAGGAAACCTGCTGATCCTAAGCAATAATAATTCTGTAGAATATTTCTCAGAAACTGCATATTAGCTTTTGATAAAACATAATCCCAATTTAAGAAAAAAGGAGTAAACAGATGTCTTTTGCATATTCAGGCATTTGGAGCCTTTAGAGGAGGCAGAGGGTAATTCCGCTTCATGTTTTTTCCTCCATCCCTGGAGAGCCCCTGACAAAATTATCTACTTTCAGATTTTTAGATTCCATCCCTAAGGCTCATTAGTAAACATTGGAAAGTAAATGATACACCTCAACTGTCTCACTGGGTTACCACAAATGACAACACGAGGCATTGGAAGGTCACAGACTTAACTTATTCCACTGATAGAAGACCCAGTCAACGGCTTTTCTTGGCACTCATATAGTATGAAATAGCTTTTTTATGAAGGAAAAGCATATACATTGTTTCATATCATTATTTGAAAAAATTGTGTGAGTTGGTAAGGCAAAGAGAAATCATATAGGCCATGTGCACTTAAATATAAAGATGTGGTGTTATCTGTAAAGTTAAATTCAGGGGTCCCATTAGGTCTTCAGACAGACTATTCAATTTTAAGATAAAAAAACCACAAATACAAAGATTTTAACACTGAAAAACAACTTTAATTGCGATGCTCTGAGTTCTAGATCAGCGCGCATGAATATAAACGGTCAACAAAGAAATCCGTCACAACTTCCGGCAGAAACCTGTTCACTCAGTTGCATTTCCGTGATCAGCGGGAAGTCCCAGCATGTTGATGTGCACATGAATACTTGCATTGTCTACAAAATGGGCCCTGGCAAAACGTACCATCAAATAAATATGACGCACTGGATCTGTTCTGAGAGTAAGATTACCTCGAGCTGATACAGACAACACGGGAGATGGATCAGAAGTTGGCGGTAGCTCAGGTGAAGGCACTGACGTGGCTGACCGGCCTGTGACGCTGACAATCAACACGGACAGTGCTACAGGAAATGACGTAGTTTAAATGGGTTAATTACTACATGCAATAACATATAGCTGTAATCCATCCCTTTAGTCACCTCTGATAGGGGCCATTATGGGATAAACCCATGTACACGATGGACTCTAACAGAATGAAGAACATTGAGGTGCTGTATCAGACTCCCAAATATGAGTTGTTTAGGACTTCTAGCTTGGACTTCTACGGAGTGATTTACACTGACATATACCTTCACATATTACCTTTTTTTCCCTTTAGGTTGCTTGGAGGGGATCGTAATCTCTTCTCTTCAGACCAAAAAAAGTCCTTCATTAGTTGACAGACACTTTAATAATATATTGGTTGATAAACCACTGTATTTTCAGCCTATTATCCCAGTGTGCTGAGCCAAGTTATGTAGGCGCACGTAACTGACATTTAAGATGATTGAACAATGGCCTGTGAGCCAACAAGCCTGATGTACTGTGAATGTTGAATAGGGAAATATTGATTTTATATCATTTGGTATCATTTCTAAGATTTATACAGGTAAAGCTACATCAATCTTGGTGATGTTGACTGTCTGCTGTATGAGTTTCTCCATAAACTTTCAACCAATGAGATGCAATGATACAATAAAACCAGCCAATGACTAACGGCTATACAATAAATTCTTACCAATACATGTGACATTTACATGTTTATTTTCTCCTGATTACTATGCTTTTTGAAAAGATATTCTAGCATTATTTGTGCTGCCCCTCATTCCAGAATGCCAAATTTGGCATTTATCCCAACACTTTACTATGTAACTGAAGCCAGTTACATCTCAATTCGCTACTCAAATTTGTCCAAAATTGCAAGCCCTGTGCTTCAAAAGCATGTATGAACTGATAAGACATCACGGTCACCATGACCCCACTAAAATCTGAAGGAAAAATGTGTTGATTACACACTCCAGTGTTATTAGTATTTTTTAGTTTTAGTGCAAGAGACATTATATTACATGTGTTCCCACAATTTTCAAGATTTATGCCTCCCTGTATTAACGATTTTCCACTCCAATTGCCCAAGAGCAGCTGGATATAAATTTTGGCCTGCTTTAATGTTTTCACTTTAATTTCATGCTCGCCAATAACATTTTGCTGAGAATTGCAGATAAGATCTTCAATACAATGTGCTCCAGGTCAACAACTTTCTTTGGTAAAGGTCGGGCACAAAGCATCCAAAATGTCCAAAAAAACCTCTTCATGAGAAACTCAAGTCCTAGAAAATTTTGAAAGCAAAGCATTTCCTTTGATATGCAAATTGGACTATTTATTTCATGATCACCTTTTCTCTCCTGGAAGCCTAATCACTTTCAAGTTTGATATGGCATGGTATCACAATAAGGGGGAAGTCCGGTTAATTGAAGTGAAAGGAGTTAATTAGTGTGAAAAGATAACAATCTCAGTATCAGTACATATTACCATATGAACCGTCATATGCATACTACCATATGAACCGTCATAAGGATATTACCATATGAACTGTCATAAGGATATTACCATATATGAACCTACGTCATTTGCAGATTACCATATGAACCACCATAAGCATATTACCATATGAAATGTCATAAGCATATTACCACATGAACCGTCATAAGGTTATTACCATATGAACCAAAACGCATAGTAAAGGCTGCTGGGGACAAGAGAAAACCAAGTGATGAGTTAAGTATGTGACTGTCTTATTCTGACTGGGAAAGGGTCAGTGTGAAAATATGACACAGTAATCTCTATCATCACTTCCTAAAACATAGACTTTCAAGTGGAAAGAAATCAGCAAGGAGGTTAAACCAGCGATAATAAATATAAACGAAGGCCACCCCATAATAATAATAAATAATATATATATATATATATATATATATATATATATATATATATATATATATATATATATATTTCACAGCTCAGCATGGCAATGTGATTACCTGCATCAGCAACCATATACATGTACCCCTTCCAATGTAAGAAATGTGTTATCAAACTCTATTGGCACCAATGCCACTCCCCGCTGTCACTACCTATTTATATAATGTATCACAGAAATACAGGACTTGTAATCTTATCAAAATTGTGCCAAGCAATTGGTAACTTTTGCAGGCAGACAAAATCAGCCTGAGTAATCCCTCATGGGTAAGCCCTCGGTTGGATACCACCAGGACTGGTTTTGTCGTGGTACCTACACTACATGTACATCAATGTTCCACATATATCCACAAAAACAGCTTGTTGCCCTGAATCTGGGGCAATTGACAAGCTGTGTCTGTGGCTTCCAGGGCTGTGGAGTAATTGCCTGGTGCTGGCTACATATTAAAGATGCTGCAATAGCTGATATTTGATGTACTTAATTTGTGGACATTCTTGAGCTGTATATTTAACCCACCACCTGGATGGACTTGTTATCATGTATTTAACGTTTTACCCCATTCACCAGAACCTGAGTCAATCAACATTTGTCCTTGTGCTGGGTTGGTTGTTTGCATTCTCCCCACAACCACAAACAGCTGTTGACCAATGGCATGCTTTCCCGATAGGATTAATTCCTCACCAATTCTCATTCAAATTGTTAGCTTACAGTAAAATTAAGGGCAGAAGTGGCGGCTAAAATTTAAATCTAAGCAAGTTTGACACGACAAGGAACAAGAAAGGCGATGGCGAAAATGTGTGATGCATTTCAACCCATCTGGGCCTCATCAGGGATTGGCAGGGATCACAGAAGTGCTCCATATTTATAACAAGGGGTAACAATTACCTGGCCACATACGGTACGTCTGTGCTCATGCGCAGTGAAGGCAAATGCCAATATTTCAGTTTAGTTACCACTGAACTCAGTTTCAAACTTATGTTTGAACTGTTTACCTCCCACATGAGGACAATAAACATACTGGTTTAGGGTCAACCAGTGCTAAAATATAAAACTGTTTAACCAGGTGAATTTGCGTGTGTTTGCACCTGATGCCCTATCACAGGGGCTTGAAGAAAAATGATTATGGTTGTACATATTTGGATCCATGAATTTTTTATTGTGCACAGCTGGGGAAAAAAAATAACATTAATATCTGCCTGCCTCAGCCTAGTTACCTGTATGGGTGTGACACCTTGGATTATTTTTCCCTCAGCCTTATATTATTGTCTTTGGTTCATTTTTGAATATTTAAAGATCTCAACTCTAGTTTTTCTTTGCTTATTCACATAGATCCATACTTGATTCATTCATTTCTAAAATTGTTAGCAATGCTCTATAAAGCCCTTGACCATAGCTCTTTCTATTGTTATTACAGTGACATTGAATACGGCATAAAAATGTTGACCCTGTGACCTTTAACCAGGTCAAGATCACTCATATGCAATGCCGTCTCAGCACTCCATAGGAAGGCCCACACACCAAATCTGACTGGTGTGACTCTTTCCATTCTCAAGATAATCACAGTCACACCAAACATGGCATGAAATGGACAAAGTTGACCCTGTGACCTTTAAAAAGGTCAAAGGTCACTCCTAAGCTGTCCAATCCAAGCATTTCATAACAAGGACCCACACATCAAATTTGTTTGAGGTACCTCTTTCCATTCTTTCGCTATAATTGCAGCGACACTGAACATGGCATGGAATTGATATATTTGACCCCTATGACCTTGAACCACTGCTAAAGTCACTCATATGCAATTCCATCGGAGTATTACATAAGAAGGACCTAAATATCAAATTTGGGGAGGGTAAGTTTTTCACTTTTGAAATTAGTATCTTGCAACTTGTTTTTACAGCTATTCATATTTAAACCTTAATTGCATTTTTATATTGTGGTTTACAGGCCCACAAACTCTGAATTTTAGAAAAAGTAACAAAACATAAAAACAAATTGTGAAAAGGTCATTTCTTATTGCCGCCAACCACAAATGTCACAGAATGGACTTCAAATTAAAATCCAAGATTTTTTAGACTTTAACCTCCCCCACAATCCAGCCAAATTTTGGGAGGATCCGCCAAAAATTAAAGATGCTCGAGTGTTAATTCACACAATTTTCACAGTTCTATTCGACTACCTTGAAAACTATGAAAGGTATCGTGCTAACGAGCAAAAGTTTGCAGACGACGGCCAAACATGAGGGGTTGCATAAGCTCTGCGACCTTTGGTCAGCAGAGCTAAAAAAAAAAAGGTGGGCAAGCTTGCATGGATGTGAGGCCTTCAAGTTTGCATATACATGTACTATATTAAAAGTAGCGAACTAACCATGTGGCCCCACACAGTTCTGCTATACACACAAACTATATGAATTTCACCAGGGTAGAAAACTCATGGGAACCCAAACTGTCAAAGGACAAGTGATGGCATTTAACTTAATACGCTGAGCTGTAAGTTATTGGGAATGATCACAAAGTGCACTGTACAATCCATATAACTGATTGGAAGCAGAAGGACATCAAAGCATTTGGCAGAAGGTATAAATGTCACCAATTGTCACGAGTCACTTAACCAGTGTGAAAACAGTGGGATGGCTGGGAACTGAACTCCTCACAGATCCTATGCACATAGTTTAAATGCTTTCGAACAGCGTCGTTCAACATCTTGTTCAAAGAAAGTCACTTTGTAGCCCATCCTCAATCAATATACAGATGTAGACTGATTGTAAAGCTATTGAAATCTGTTTCTTATTTCAACAAAGAAAGAAATGCCTGTATTTATTTTTCATTTTATTTCTCCCAACTCCAGTCATTTTCAAGCCAAAGAATCTACAAACCATAAAACAAAACAAGCAAGGTCTTAAGGTGAACCCCTGGCTCATGACAATTTGATAGATATATTTTTATGTACATGTACAAATATATCCATGTAGTATGGATAAGAGGTACGTGGTTTCTTTTAACATCCCTTGTTCAAAGCTTGTATGCAAGAGAGCGTGATTCATGAACTTTTCACAAAAACTGTGTGTTGTAAAGTCCCAATTTGGGTAAACTGCCATAACACATATGCATGTATATGTATTTCCAAGGTACGGCACAGAACATATTGTCAGTGCAAATACGCTGTGCCACAACAATTTCACTAAATTCATAACTTGACTAAAACGATATTTTTGCTGTACACAGTCAGCCTAGTAACCACTTCGATTGTACAGTCTGTATTGTGATATCTTATATTTTATGTATTTATGTTGTTGTAAATGAGGCCACTTGATCCAGTATACCAAGTCAGGACAGAGACAGATTGAGACACAAGCACACTGGACCATGATCAGCACAGGCTTGATCTCCTACAAACCACCAACAGTCCTTTAATTTACGCAAGACAGATGATCCCCCATCCTTCCAAAATAGTATAAAGGCTGGTCCCGAGTCGTCTCTCAGATTTTATTTTTTCCAGAGACTCACAGCCGAGTGCAGTTGCAACTTTTCTTTTGTCCACCAACAACTTTTCAGTCTGTGTCAGCGAGGTGTGTATACTATGTGTACTTGATTTTAATGTATGTAACACCCTACCCCTGCACACATACAATCTGCACCAGGCTCGCTACAGACGGATGCATACATCCTATCATTGTACCTGTTGTGGTCTCGGATGATTCAGCACTTCTCCATGCATTAACCTACCTGCTAATAGGCTTTTTCTGGAATTAAACATACAGTGTCGCACAGTTCTTGTGTTCCAATTAACTGATGCATACACATTTGATGTCTGATATTATTTGCTGTGGAGAAAATGTATCACCATAATGCTTCAAAAGAGAAGAGCTTTTGACTGTACATAACAACACATTAACATATACATATATATATATGCATATATATATATGTGAACCTTCAATAAAAAAAGCTGACATTTGTGCCAAATTTGATTATGTTCTGTTAGAGTTTCTTTGTTCCATGCAGTCTGAGCATAGTCTAAAATAATTAAAGCAAAAAAAAAAAAACAAAAACAAAAACAAAAAAAACAAAAAAACAAAAACAAAAACAAATCTAAACAGTTGTCACCAACAGACTGGATACCCCTCGCTTTGTACACATACATGTATGGGTCCTGTGACCTTGAAAATGAGGTCACGGCCATCAAAATGTAATCAGGTCAAGCAATAGTGTCAAGATATAACTGCGGTGAATTTTTGAGTTTGATGTGGCCAGTAAATCATGAGATATTTCCCCTGCAAGGATTATGCTACAGACGGACAGTCACACAATTTAAGTCAAAAACAAAATATCCTCCATTCCAAAATGTTTTTGTCAGCTGGTTGTATCAAAAGGATTGCACAACTCAATTTTGTCCATGACAAATGGCCCAGCAGATAGTGTGGAAATGGCATTACTATATCTGTGCCATCTTCTGAGTTCACCATCCATCACAGGCCAGGTAGACAAGCCGTACAAAACTGTACAAGACAAATCACTTGCACCTATTAAAAGTGTTACAAAGTAAAGCTATGACAAATGTACCCAATATACAGCCTCTTGCAGTCAATTCTCTGCATATTTCTTTCAACAATATATTACAGTGAACATCTAAACCTGTATCAGAAATACACTTTTGATGCTAGTCATTAGGCATTAATGTCAATTTTACCAAATTTCATTTTTTTTTTTTTTTATTGATTGGATCTGGTTGTTAAATTTTCCTTGGGGAATCTTTCTGCATTTTTTTTTTTTTGCATACGGACAACACTGAGACTTCAAACCTTCTGTAATATTAACTATGTTTGTTAATGAACCAGGAATCACAACCGGTGCGATGTTTGTATGCATGGTTTCACAAACACTATCTAATCATAAATGGTTGGATAGATGAATGCCACTCTGCACTCTGATGAGGTCATGTTTACATTCATTTCATTAGTTCAATTGAGTGAATGGAGAGCCCCATAACTGTTTCATAGCCACACATTACCGATGCTTGCATTACCATTATTGGCCAACCCTCCATGGGAGAGGACATCGACGTTCAGTTCAAAATGATGATATTCTATGTTTGTTTTTCATTAACCCCCCCCCCCCCAAAAAAAACCAAAAAAAAGGCAGACCATTCAATTCACAAACTCTTAACAAAAAAAAGCCAGATAATATGATAACCCGGTGCTATCACACTGTCATATCTTGCATGGAATCATTATACCTGTTCATCAACTATGAGCCAATCAACATGTCACCCTATGGGTTTTCTACCCCCCCCCCAAAAAAAAAATACAGAGAGAGAGAGAGAGAGAGAGAGAGAGAGAGAGAGAGAGAGAGAGAGAGAGAGAGAGAGGGAGGGAGGAATGTGTCAACCTTCTGTGATGGTCCCTTTGCATATATATGGCAAGGGTACTGTAAACATATTTATTTGTTTATACATTTTGGATTAATCTAAGAGTTCCACTAAATGGATTGAGGTCCTCCTGACAATTAATATTGTCCTGACTGAATACAGGAGAAGAAACAGCTCTGCTTTAAACCCTGATGTGATCCCAAATGTGTAACTTACGGCCACTACAGTCTGTTTGGCATATTTAGTGAACAGCTGCACTGCACTAGTGTTTGCAATGAAAAAAATAAAAATAAATAAACAAATAAAAAATAAGAAAACTACCCACTAATGGTCACCTTACTTTTTTGTGAGTCAGTGGGTTCATTACAAATGCCATCAATAAAAACAGCTTGCAATGTGATCCACAATATTACTTCTCCAGTCGAAAGTATGTGATATAGGGTCTAGCTTAGTGCCTGTGCTATTTTGAGGCACTGTTTTCCTGTTGGCTATGCACGGTTCCCGCCAGCTACTTTTATGAATGGAGATACTGCACGTAGCTAGAAATGTGCCACTGTAAACATGATGCCGTTCAGTGGCTTACTGCTGTCTGTCTGGCAGAGGGCAGCTCTTTTACATTCATAGATGAGCTTTCATCTGAAGATGCACAATTAGGTCCCTTGATCTTTTAGTTTGGATTTGGGACGAAAAAACACACAGATGGAACTAAAAAGATAAATAGAATGTGGCAGAAATGGCAACAAACAGAAACAGAATCAGGAAAATCATCTAAAAATAGACCTCCAGGAATTGAAATGGCTTGTACATGACACAGACAGTTTTGAGAATAGGATTAGGAAATGAAAATTTGAGTGTTATTTGTTGCATCTTTTTATTTGAAAAAAAAATGGAACAGAAAATTCTGTATGTCACTGATACATGCATCACTTCATGTTAAAAAAAATACTAAAAGCAAGTCATTGCTACATTGTTTTATTTTACATTCCTTGTGGGTATTTCATTTTTGGGAATGTGCGTTTATATATGTGGAACATATATCAATACAATGTAGTCTTAAATTTTGTAACATATTTGATTTCATGTTTGTTGAAAACTTGTAAAATTCACAAAATTAGGTATCTGTAATATATGACCTGAGCATACCTGTAATATATATGACCTGTGCATAACTAACTGTAGCATATATGACCCGAGTGTACCTGTAACATACATGTATATAATCTGAGTGTACCTGTACACATATATGCCCTGAGCATACCTGTAACATATATGACCTGGGCATAACTAACTGTAGCAATTATGACCCAGGTGTACCTGTAACATACATGTATATAATTTGAGTGTACTTGTACACATACATGTATATGACCTGGGCATACCTGTAACATATACGACTAGGGCCAATGATTTTCCATTTTTCCAAAACCAAAGCGGAATTGTGCATTTTTTTCATCCTTGAAACGGAATTTGATATTTTTTCTTATATGAATTATATGTGAATATATAGCAGTGAAATGGAAGAAAAATTTTTGCTGATGAAGCAGAGCTCCTCTTTTTTGTAACGGAAAATCATTGGCCCAATATGACTCGTGTACCTGTAACATACATGTATATGATCTGAGTGTACCTGCAATGCATATGACCTTAGTGTACCTTTAACATTTATGACCTAAGTGTGTGAATTTCTTCTGAGATCTAGTCAGAGGGCCACATGCTGATGATACAAACATTGCTGCACCAAGCCAATCATACAGCTATTTCTACAACAATCTACGTCAGAAATGCTCTGTGGAAGCTATAACGTCATTTCATTCATATAGTGGTGATCAGCAACTTCATTGTAGCTGAGCTCTCACTGACGCACGAGGAAATCAGCGTTTTACAGCCGAAGCACTGACAAAACCAAAGCACACTTGTACTTTGTGCCTGTGTGCTTTGTGACATCTTAGTGGTGACATCAATGTGAGCCGTGGTGCATCAATGAAAGGGAAGAACCCCCAGGAATAGAGTCTGAAGATGAGGTCTCCGTAAGATTACTGAATCAACGAACTGCCTTCTCTGTCAATACCTCCTATCTTGTCAATACCATGAATACCACCTGATGTGTCTTCGAAAGAATTCATCTGGTCAACATAGAGGACAGAAATTAAGTTCCTGGCAGAATAGAGAATGATAACGACAGTATACTGTGACAGAGGCAAACTGTATGAAGAGAAAAAATGATAGTGCCACACTGTTGCGGGATCTTCAAAGCAACTTTGCACAAGCATAATGACATAATGAGGAAACACCAACATCTTGAAGCCTCTCTGTACGCCTTCACGACTGTATGTACGCACAATTGTCATTATCTGGCAAATAGGGGTGAAGAGGGGTACCGGAGTATGGGGCACCCAGCTCCTACACCGTTACCACGGCAACCAGCATCCACCGTTCTCTTTATCCCATCGCCACAAAACAAGTCCACCTATGACTTTTTTTTTTATTAATTTCCTGTGATATGTTTACAATTCTCCAGTGAGACCTGTAAAAGCATAATGCTTTCACGACTCCCCTTGCCAACCAACTGTCATCCGTCATACTGCTGCTCTCAAAAGGCCAAATGGAGCCATGTACCTTGGCTTGCTCTACCAATTACATTACCAAGAGGAATGTGCTCCACATTGGACTCACATTTTTTTATTTCCTACGCTGCTTGCAGACAGGAAATTATAGCAGGTTCTACCTGTCTAACTATACATTATTATCAGTGCAAGACCAAATTGGATTCTTTGCGCAAGGTCTTTCAATCTCTTTTTTTTCCAGATGCAGTGACAGAAGTTTTTTCGCAACCACAATACCAATATATGCAACAGAAGAAGCCCCCTACCTCTTAACCTGCTAAGAATCAATTTCATTATTAATCTCCTATTCCATACTCAAAGATCAACTCCACCTGCTGAAACACCAACCAACCAACCAACCAACCAACCTACTTACCTACCTGCCTGCCTGCCTGCCTGCCTGCCTACCTACCTACCTAGTTATCTATCTATCTATCTATCTATCTATCTATCTATCTATCTATCTATCTATCTATCTATCTATCTATCTATCTATCTATCTATCTATCTATCTATCTACCTACCTACCTACCTACCTACCTACCTACCTACCTACCTACCTACCTACCTACCTACCTACCTATCTATCTATCTATCTATCTATCCATCCATCTATCTATCTAGACAGATAGGTATACCTTATCTATATGTTGTATGCACAAGACACATTTAATGAAACACAATTAAATGAGAAGTAGTGTATATATATCAAGATCACGTGTGTCAGACCAACAGCTTTCCTTGGCATGGGTTGGATGCTTCACTTAGTGCCACACCCATGACAAACAAACTGTTGACTCAATCTTAATTCAAGGGGGAAACAATTCAATTATCAGGTAAAGCCAGCATTCATTTTTCAATCACTTTCTTTTGGATTGGAAGTTACTGTTTCTGTGAACTATATAACAGAAAGCTAACATACCACAATGTCGGAAAATGAAGGATGTTAGTTAAAATGTTAACCACTAGAATGAGGTTATGAATAATTGTACTTCATCCTGGCTGGTTGACTGAGAAATCTGAGACTTAATTTCTCCTCACTGAGTCAACAACTTTCTTCAGGGCACTCTTTGTGTTATGCACCAACAGTGCCCTGAGAAAAGGTCTTGTCTGACTGAGATAGAGAGAGAGAGAGAGAGAGAGAGACAGACAGACAGACAGACAGACAGACAGACAGACAGACAGACAGACAGACAGAGATGTAGATGACATTTGTGACACTCAATCATTTCAAGGTACTTTTAAACTATAAAAAAAAAAAAAAATGTTGATACATGTACATCAGTACCAGGTTCCTCCTGGTCAACAGTTCCTTAGGTATCCTTACAAGTGCATGATGAATATATCCCTCAACTACAACAGCAATGAAGTAGGCAGTTGTATCCCAGCTAACTCAAATAGAAAATCTACATGTTGCTTTCATTGTAATTGTCAATATGTTTGTGGCATAAAAACCTCCTCAAAAAAATGAAATAGAATAAGATTTAAAATTTGAAAAAAAAAAAAAAAAAAAAAATTACTACCCCAAAGGATGTCTCCAACTCCAAACCATGCTGGACTTTGTTTCTCCTATATTTGACAGGAACATGCAAAATCTCTCAATCAATTTTCTTATTGCACCTTTGCCATTTTGTTTGCTGTTCCAGCAATTGACCAACAGGAAATGAGGTGCAAGTGAGGAGGACAGTAATCTACAACTGGTTGTGGGTAGAACATAGTACACACTGATCAATCCCTGAGAAATCATACAAGAACAACTCTACCCATAATGGAATGCTAACTTTATCTGTAGGGGTAACACTCAAACTTCTATTATCAGAAACATAAATACTATATATTGTTTACAGAGGAATTGTACGTGTGTATGCATTCAAACACATTAACATGTATGTAGACAGAATAATTCTATCCCTTAGAGTACTAATTCTGTCCCTTCATATGTGTATAATAACTCTTTCCCTCAGAATACTAATTCTGTCCCTTTTTAATTGGTACATGTATCGCAATTCTATCCCTTGCATTACTAATTCTGTCCCTTTTTAATTGGTACATGTATAGCAATTCTATCCCTTGCATTACTAATTCTGTCCCTTTTAAATTGGTCCATGACATATATTAATCCTATCCCTTGGATTACTAATTCTGTCCCTTGGTACATGTACAGTAATTCTATCCATCAGTACATCTTTGTGTCCCTTGATACATCTCTGTAGTAATTCTGTCCCTTTGATTACTAATAGTCTCTCAGCATATAGTAATGCTGTCAATGGGTACATCTAATTACATGTATGTCTCTCAGTATGATAATTCCATCCATTGGTATACATCTTTGCCATAATTCTGTCCCTTGGATCACTAATTCTGTGCCTTGCAACACGAATTAGAACTATCTGCCCTCATTAGGATTTCAATCTTGTCCTATCGGGATGATTAAAATATCAGTCCATAAGTCATGACTTTGTCCAATAACTACATCATGTGACATAGTGGGCATGCTACCCGAGTTGGCCATGTGACTTATGCAGGGTATATGTGTATATGGCAGCTGGCTGATCCAGTAGGCACAAAATGCTACATATGCTCACATGCTGTGGCAATCTGTCCCTGTGATAGATCCATTACAAGCGTTTGATGATATGGTCATACCCAAGTCATGTGCAATATATATACAATGTCATATAAAACCTGATAGATCCCAGGCACGGCTATCACGTCAATCACAATTTTGACCCATTTTTCATCTGCATATATAAAAAGGAGTTGAAGCATATGGATATTACGTAAATCAACTCGCACTAAAGAAAGCTATTGACTCATCTAGTCTGTTCTCACACGTCTGTTATGTACAATTGATGAGAGATCGGTCAGATCAATGAGAAAATGTGAAAATTAAGTTAAAAGGCCGCATAATAGACAGTGTGACACTTTCAGCTGTTTTCAGCTACAGAGGGTTAACAAAGAAATAAGTACCAGGTGCCCCCTCCCTGTATTGAGTTGCAAGTCTGTCTCATCAAGTGTAAAATACACCAGTTTTTTATCAAAGTTGTGCCACATCAGCTTTATCCAGGAAATAAATTGATATGTCACGCTGGCCGAGTTGTCGGACAGACGACCAGGAAGTACAGGTAAACTGACACCTGTTAACACTGATTAGCCGGGCAGCAAGTACTGTTGGCAATGCACAATGGGCAAAACACTCCATCCTTGGCTCCAATTGTAAGGCGTCTTGCACGGAGAGACTGAAATGTGTCCCCTTCTTTCAAATACCAAAAAAAAAAAAAAAAAAAAGCCACATGTAACCAATGCTTTCTTCATCCATAAGTAATCACTTACATCTACCAACAGACGTGCACCTGCATTACTTGGTGTTTTACCTGGCCTGGCCAGATTCCAGCAACACCTTTAATCTCGTAAGTTTTGCTGGTTTTGTACAGCATGAAATTGTCCGCCCCTAGGGCTACATACTCCATGGACTGGTGGATCATGTTCAACTCCTCCTGATCTACCTCTGACTGGGGAGTGTGGGAATTTGAGTGGTACAGAGATTATGTCTTACTAAAAGATATAGAAAGCATCGGTTAACTTTTCCATATCGATGGTGTGAGACTCTACCTTTGTACTACTGAGTGATTATTGACGTAGCAGTAAACAGTAAGGATTGATGACCAGAAAACAGAGATCTTTAGCTCATTCCAACATGATAAAAGGTTAAGTCAACAGCTTTCCTTGGCACGCTCTGGGTGCCGCCCAGAGCGTACCAAGGAAAGCTGTTGACCATGGGCATATAATTTGGAATGATCTTCCATGCAAGTTTCATCCAAAAATTTGAAAATTAGTCCCTAAATTAGTAAAAATACAATTAGCAGACAACATTTAGCTATTAGCGGGGAAAGGTGTTTTTAGGGTGGAATGAGCTAGTTGACAGGCAACGGGAACCAACCCTAGAATAATTATCTGGCCATTTCAACACTCAGATTACAGGAGGACTCCTAGTTAAAGATCCCCACTGAGGGAAACAGACCTGACACCAGGCATCACCGCATCAATACTCACATTAATAAAAAGAATAGTATATGTAAGACCTCTATCGTCTGGTACCTTCATGGGGGTTGGAAGTACATGTATATGTTTAGTTGTATATTTTACCTCATTTGATTTCACAGCTGCAGAACCAAAGCAAATTGTGGAGTATCAAAGTCTTTATAGTATCACTGAATGCTACTTTGTTCAACTTACAACAGCGTTGGGAAAGTTACTTTCTTAACGAGAATTACAACATTATTTCTGACTTTTTTTTTACAGTTATGGTGAACGTTCAGTCTGCATACCTGTGATAAATAACAGTGACTACAACATCATCAAATCCATTTATGGCGTCATGGGGGAATCTCAAAGTCTGGCAACTTCATTGTCTTTCCACACAAGAACATGTGGTATGAAACAAAAGCAAAACAAGTTATATGCAAATTTCAAGCATTCTAATGTTTAACAGTTTGAATTTCAGACAGAGAACTTCTCTCTTTTTTTCAGTCCCACTTCAATTTTTTCACTTTTTTTATAATATTTTTCTTTCCTCCAACTTTGAACTTTGTCTTCAAACAAATTTCAGAGAGACAAAGCCAACAGTTTTATCTGAAACTTTTATACACATTTCATTTCAACCACCAACCCTTCACATACTGCCAAAGATATCTGTAAATCAAGTAATTAAAAATGAATGGCCTTAAAGGTAGTGCAGAAGGTAGTAGACACATTGATCCACAGCCAGCCAGCTCCGCCATGGACTGGGGAGCATACATTGTATGTGCACAAATATTGCACAGAAGACTGACAAAAAGGTAATGACATTGTACCACAGTAACGGCATTACGCCCCAGCTGGGACCCCGCCAGGCAGGAGGGGAAGGACTCGATAATAAAGGCAGGCATTTACACCACCGATCATGCATTTTAAAGGATTAGTAATACTCAGAAGGTCATATATTGCATGTGTCTTTGGTGTGGTTGCGACTTCAGGATCACGATGGGATCAAATCAAAGCAAGAAGCACCTGGTTCTGAGTTGTTTCCATGCAGGGGGCCTATGTGCTCTACCAATCCTGTCCTTCCATGGTATGTGCTCATGGTATGCACAATCTGTAGCCATCCAGATATTCACGATTTTCTTGTACAGTAATCCCTCCTTGGAGAGACCACTATAGTGGGAAACCACCTGACTCTGAAGACCACAGTTATCAGGTCTGTCATGCTATATTGTCCACGTAATCTTGCAGTCATCGAGATATTCACAATTTTCTTCTCTTACAGTAATCCTCTTTCGAGAGACTACTATAATGATAAACCGCCTGTCTTTTAAGACCACAGTTATCAGGTCTGTTGTACTGTCTTGTCCATGTTATTTGACCCCTATAAAGAAGCTACCTGCTTTATGTGACTACTTTTAGGCCTGCCCCACAGGTGGTCTCAGAGAGTGACCACAGTAATATGATATATACATACCTGAGTGGATCAAAGGGACTCATTGTAGGATTTGCCTAGCTATGACATTCGCGCATCTGTAAGCAATTCTAGCATCGTGCAGGTCCTTCAGAGAAATTATGATTCAGGAAAGCATGTGTTTACTGCTTTGTTCCACAGAAGTGAACATGAAACATTATTTATCAAGGACAAGGCACCAACCCCTGAATGCCTACTCACAAATACCCACCACTGCCACGATAATGTGTATAGATTGGGCCATAAATAATGATATTTGCATCAGTTTTATTGACAAATGTCTGGTCTTTCCCAGCCATCAGTGCCCACACTTGTCACCTGTTGCAGATTGCCCGGGGTTCATGGACAAGAGCCCAAATAATCCGCTCGCCTGCCGAGGCCTTTCTCAATGCCAGGATATGGCCCACTGCGGCAGGCGAGCCATGATTAGAAAAATCACCACATTGGAGGCCTCATTGAAATTACAGCGAAAGGTGATGAACTTATGACCTGTGCACTGGCTCAGCACAGAGCTGAAATTTGCACACCTATAGATTAGATATCCGATATCTATGTGGCAGGATAAAACATATTGATCACCTGTGCCTGTCTGCACCCTCCTGCATGTGTACTAGAAACTGAATGAATAAATATTTGTATAGTTAAGCCTGATGGATGCAATGATTGGCATGCAACCGCTTCTGTTGAAAGCTACCTGTGAGTGTTTGATGCTGGCCATCAGACAACAGCCTTCTCTCCTTGGCACATTCTGGGCACATTGTGCCCACAGTGTACAGATGAAAGCTGTTGACTCAGTCCCCATAGGGTTAACTTTATACAGACTCTGTACCAAGAGGTTATTTTTATACAGACTTACTCCCAACAGGGTTATACTTTTACAGACTCAGTCCCAAGAGGGTTATAGGGTTCTACTTATACAGACTCAGTCCCAACAGGGTTGTATTTATACAGAATAGTCCCTAGAGGAAATACTTATACAGACTTAGTCCCAGGAAGGTTGTGTTTATACAGACTTGATCCCAACAGTTATACTTATACAGATCTGTCCCATAGGGTTATATTTATACAGAATCAGTCCCCAGAAGGTTATATTTATACAGACTCTGTCTCCAGGGGGGTTTACTGTAGACTCAGTGTCCAGAGGGTTAATTTTTTAGACTTAGTCCCAAGAGGGTTAAATTTATACAGACTCAGTCCCGTGAGGGTTATATTTATACAGACCACATAGGAGAATATGTTACACAGTGCTAACTGATGCATGTTTTGTTTTATCTCAGTTCTCAATCATTTATGTGATTGTATGGAAAATGTACATGTATGCACGCACAGTACACATATCAATCAACTTTCAACTGCCCTTTTTATCACATAAACTTTCCTTTCGAGTCATCAAGGCAAGTTTTGCCTTTGAAAACTCCACATCAAAAGTGACACTTAGACCAGATTGCAAATATTGAAAGTAGCATACAAAGAATGGATTAGCTTGAGCTACCCACAATTTTTTCCTCACTTAATTGCATACTGCTGTCAGAGCTTTTATGTAGCTGTATTTTTTTCTTCAGTCAAAGCTGATAATGCAGCTAAAACATATGCTTGTCAGGCGATATAAAAACCACTAATGTGCACTAATTACCATAATTAAGGTAGAATCAGTTACATCTGTACAACAAGACCCAAACTATCACCCAGCCACCAAACTTTGATTATTTTCTATTAGAGAGGACAAGAATTTGGCCACATTGATCATAATAGGTACAGTTGTTGTACCAGTTTTATCATAAGCAGGGACCTGATGCCATGAACAAATGAGTCGCAGTGTGGGTCTGCTACAGATTTCCACAAATATTAAAAATGATTATACTAATATAGCCACATTATGATTTGTTGATTATATCGTTTGATAAGAATTCATTATCATTATAGAAAGAGACAGGCATGCAAAATGCATGGTACATGCAAACACGTAAAGTAATGTTACTTTTAAGAAAAAATCCAAACTATACATATTATTGAAAACATGCAGAGAGAGTGAAATATCGTGTAACGGGGATTTTTTTCCCATGTCCACATACTTGTAGGGTGTCATTTGTCACTTACGTTGACATTCACACATAAGGAAACAGATTACTAACAACACATTAAAGTGCTAACTCAACAAAACTGTCATACTTATTTATTGATCTTAATCCTAGCCTGTACAATACAGGTGCATATAACACAGCCTCTTTAACAAAAGCTTTGATATGGCCTTCATGTTTGCGTGTGTTTTTTTGGCTTTTTTGGCACTTTCTGTGGGGTCGTGTTCCTGAGAATGGCATTTCAGTCGCTACATGTAGTTGAACGCTTTGAAATACTGATCTTGTATTTGGTTGATGTAAATGTATCACTGATGCCTACAGACCTTGCTTCAAATGTGTTTTACTCCAGTGAAAAGTGACTGGTAAACAGGGAGGGCACTGTGTAAATCCTCTGGTATAACAAGAACATGTCAACACAATGCATGTGTTTCACATGATGATTGTACCTGTAGTTTGCCGGTGCAATCATATAAGGGATCCCCAGTTCTTAACTGCCCACTTGCTGAACAGTTCATCAGAACAAAACCGGTCAAATTTTATACACGTGCCTCTGCCCTTGCTGCCACCGGTACAGTCACATGACTCAGGAATAGACGGATGTTAATTGAGTGTACAAGTGTCATAAATTGGAATAAATTACTGGCATGCACATACTGTATTATCCCTTCTAAGTGCCCAAGACACTTAAGAAATTTATCTTAGGTAAGTCCAAAGTATCTACCTAAATTTGGATTTTTGGAACAATATGTATGCATAAATGATCTAAAATGAAAGAAAATCTGGCAAAATTTCATAACTTCAGGGATGAGAAAGTGTAAGGGGCAATAAGAGGGCAGGGGTGCTTAAAAGAGATAATACGGTCATTTGGTCATTATAAATTATGGAGGCAGCATGATGAACCAAGGATTATTACTTGTTGACCACATCTTCCTCATTCTTCAAGACTGCCAGACGGTGACATCATTGAAGTTAAAAGTTTATGCAGATATTTATTGAGGTAAAAAACATAACATTTTGTACATGCATCTCTCAGGTACAAACTATGTTAATTTCAATGAAAAGTTTAAAGACTGCCTACTACTCTGACTTATTTGTACTGAAGAATCTGAGCCCCCCCCCCCAAAAAAAAAGTTTGACAACAGCTTTCCTTGACTTGGTGCCCAATGCAAGCCAAGGAAAGCTGTTGACTCAGTCTTAATTCAAGGGGGAAAGAGTTAGCAGCTGTACAGTCTCAATCATAGACCAGACTAAATCTAGCATTCCCAGCTGGTGACAGCTCAATACATGCTTCAGCAATTTAGTAAACAATAATGATTTATTTATATGGTGCTATCATGGAGGGATAGTAAACATGTTCCAGGGCTTTGTATCACAAAATCTCTAATGTAATATTTATCACATTAAGGTTGCTGAAATGAACGTTGAAAGTCTGGGCTGCTAGTCCTTTAACCCCTACATTCCTTACCCCACCCCATCCCCAACCCAGCCAAGACTGGTCGCTGGTAAAATGTTGCCTGCTTCAGTCATTTTTCATAAATTTTCGTTTTAACTCATTCCATACCAGTCCATGATATTTACGTAAATTTACCAAGATTTGAGACGACAATTGCATATTTAAATTCTTCATGAAAAGAGCTTTCTTTCAAGTACCAACATGCCTATCGTCTTAAGTCAGTGGTTCTGGTACTGCCTGGCAAGTCATGCTGCAGCTGCTGCAAGGGCAGCTGCAGCATGACTTGCCAGGCAGTGTCAGAACCACTGACAAGGCCTGTGACCATATTGTGGAATGAGTTAGTAAAAAATAATCTGAAAGAGAATTGTGGACAAGTCCCATCAGATAAACAACCTCTGAGTCAACAGCTTTCCTTATGGTCAGTGCCCATACCAACCAAAGAAACTCACTGACTGAGTCTAAAGTCAAGGTTAAAATATCTAGATTTTCTTCTTTTTGTTTAAGTAGACTTACATAGAAAAAACCTTATATGTAATTCAGAAACTGCAAAACATGGCAGCGTCCTTGTTGTCTGGAATCCCACTATGCTGTGGCAGTTTTAGAAAAGCAACAGGCTGCACGTGCCACTTTAAACCAGTTCCTGGTACAGCTAAATAATATGCTTTATTCATGACCAAGACCTTATTGCACTTGTAAATGTAGTGCTAAATAACCCTTTCTCCCTTAAACCAACCAAAACCTGCAAGTGGTCAAATGTCGTCTGCGTCAGCCAATTTCAACAATAACGAAAAACATTGAGACCCAGACTAGGACCTGGCGGCTAAAAAAGAAAGAAAAAAAAACAAAAAACAACTCCCAACTGAATAGTTCATTTCTGTGATTTTTATCTCTTAATCATAGAACAGAGCAGTTCCACACTTTTGCCACCAACAGGGCTCATCAGGAACTGACTTAACACTCACTAGCTCTTGTTTGATTATGCCCAAATGGCCGTAGCCATCTCTATTATACTCCAGGGTAGCACATCCATAGTAACTGATGTTATGTCATGACGCAAGCTGGAGAAGAACATTCTCTGCTGACTCTGTCAACCATGATGACGTTTCAGTGGGTAGTCTGATGACACGTGCTGAAAAACGTAGTTGATGTGTCACAGAGGCAGATGTATGTGGGGATTGAGAAGAGCCTCCTCTGGCTCAGGACACTGGGAAACTATTCCCTGAATAATGAAAAACAATTTGACTCAGAAGTTTAGAGGAAATCTATCATGTTCACATGCTCCAGGTCAACAGCTTTTCTTGGCACAGATTGGACATTGAGTGCCCAACCCATGCCAAGGAAAGCTGTTGACTCAGTTTTAATTTAAGGGGGAAAACGTTACACAGGACGGGGACCAATCATGGAGGGCCCTGTCCGTAGGGGACCAATCCTGGAGGTCCCTGTCTGTAGGGGACCAATCATGGAGGGCCCTGTCTATCACCAGTAAAACTTGAAATCAACCAGCTGACCCTTTGAAACAGAGTGAACAGTTTTCTTTGACATGGACTGGCTGCTTGCAGTACCAAATTTGTGCCCAGGAAACCTGTTGATCCCTGACAAGCTGTTCTGATGTGACTCAACTGCAACTCTTCAGCATAGATATTCATAAATTTTAGAAATGAGGTTTAAAAAAAAAAAAAAAGTTCCGAGGGACACTTGGCCTCCAACCAGTTCGGGGGAGAAAAGAGAGAAAGGGTAAAATGATAATTGTGCCAAAAACCTTTAAAATGTTGCCTTAGTCTGATGACATATTTATATGGGATAAGGTCTTATCTTTCAAATTAATTGTTACATATAACTCAAGCTGTTATAAGAACACCTGGATTGGATATTAACCCTTTCCCTCCTTGACTTAAAACTCAGTCACCAGCCCACCTTTCCCTTCTTGAATTAAAACTGAGTCAACAGCTTTCCTTGCCATGGTTTGGACACTAAGTGCCCAACCCATGGCAAGGAAAGCTGTTGACCTTGATACTAGTCTCCTCTACCATTCTCAGTCAAACTGTTTTTCATTACTGTTGAAATTAGTTGAAAACAATGAAGCAGACGACATTTGGCCACCAGCTGGTTTTGTCTGGTTCATGGAGGAAAGGGTTAATAAAGATGATACAAAAAAAGCCCTGGCAACTTTGTGCTTTTGATGAAATCAGAATGAAATACATGTATCAAGCACATTAGAAATAATGACCCCTGGCTGTTGTTACCATAAAACTAAACATTTTTATGAGGATAGAGTGCTTTTACACTCACATCTCAGGTTGACTCTGGATCTTAAGGTGGTCTGAGTTCAATTTTGCTTTCGCACTCTACTTTTTATGGATTGCTCTTAACCTGAGGAAGTGCTCAATAACAAGACAGACCAAGACCATGTCAAGGTGTGTGGTTCCTGGGGAATCTGTGAAGTTTAAGTAATAAAATGCTTCAGACTCCAACCATCTTTTCACTGTTAGTAGTATGAAGCCCTCTAAATTGGGACATTCTAATCCAACAACCTCCGGTCGTACTGTGATAACAAGCTACATTTTTTTTAGCACAAAAACACATGGGCCTGAGTAGGACAGCTGCATGAAACTGCATACTTATCCTAATAAGTGTTATACGAGCTTTTCGCAACCTGACAGGGAGTCCCTCAGAAACCAAGGAATGTGTTAATAACTGAAACGAAATGAACCACTTATATAGAGCTAATTAAGGTTCCTCACTGTTTATTTTATATAGGCTTCCTCTCAGGTCCTCAATAATACATATACCACTTGGTGAACAGACCACGCTAATCACTACTTGTCCACCTGGCCACAGGGAGAATATGCAGGCCTCAAGCAACAGTATGAATATGATCCATAAAAAGTGTATGCACCACTATCACAAAAAACAATGTGAAAAAAATAATCAGGCCCATACCTATACTTGGTACAATACAGTGGGGGAGGGGCTTTGTCGGGCTTTGTGGGGCTTTTATACACTGTACAGTTTCCAAATAGGCCAGTCTCTTTTGAAAAGAAAATATATAAATATATATATATATATATATATATATATATATATATATACATATATATATATATTTATACATATACATACAAGTACATAAATATATGCATACATATATACACACACACACACACACACACATATATATATATATATATATATATATGCATGCACACATTTACATACACACACACACACTGGACTTAGAAGAAACATACATGAAAACATGTACTACGCCACTATGCATCTTGATTGCTCATTAAAGTTAGGTGTGTGCCACATTTCACAAACACTAGTGTCTTTTAAGAAGAAGCCCAAGATTCCACGACCCCTGATAAAGTGCCAGATCTCCCTGTCTTCCCATAACAAAGATCTCTTGAATTCCTGCCTGTCACTTCATACATGGAGCTCTTCCTGTTAAATGAATGCAAATCCAGCTTTTTTGACCACTTTCCACCAACACCTCCCATTTTATACACACTGTATATACAGTGGAACCTCGATCATTAATCCGTATGTCTTATTAATCGGAACGCTTCTCCAGGAACAGATTTGTTCATTTCAGGTAATAGTGATTCAGTAATCCAGATGCTTCATTAATATGAACCGTTCACCAGGGTACAAAGGTGTTCGGATTAATGAGGTTCCACTGTATATATACTTGTCTATATACATGTATACTTATTGCACGACTTGGAGCACCTGAGAAGCCCTCAAAATCAGCTACTCAACTGCTGGCAACCCACGAACTACAGGGAATCCTTTCAAAATCAAACACTTTAGCTGCACACAATCGAAAGACAAGTATAAAATGGCCACGCATGCGTTAGACAGATGGAAGGATGCTGCCAGAGAGCCCAGGAACCTCAGTCGACACAATTCAACAAAATATTCTGCCCTGATTACCATTTGCTTGTTTGCCTGGCATGCCAAGCACAACAGGTGGGTAGTTCTCATAGTGAGTCAATCCCATTGCGTAAGGCCCTCCTGAAAGTGTACCTTACAGTGTTCAGGTGGAGTTCATAATCTGGTGTATTTTGTCCTAATTGGTTTCCCCACTGCAGTGTCTGCTTGGGAAATGGCACAGTTTTTGTTGCAACCACTTTTGACCACGCTGACCAATTCAAGTGCGTCCCTCCTCAGGAATGGTTATTCCCTGTTAATTGCAGGTACAGTGAAACCTGTTTTGAGAGACCACCCCAAAGGGCAGGCCAAAAAGTGGTCACATGAGGCAGGTGGTCTCTCAATGGGGTGCAGTAACATGGGAAAGATAACAAAAAGGACTTTGGAAATATGGTCTGAAAAGGCAAGCAGACTTTCATTGCAGTGATCGCTCAAAACAGGTTTCACTGTTTTAAATGTATATTGGGACTCCTCACAAACAAAGCTTTCCTTCAAGAACCAACACGCCAATGAGCAGAAGTCAGTGTGGGGGTTTTTTTGCCTTGCCCTGCACTGCCTGGTAAGTTCTGCTCCATGCAGCTTTGAGGCAGCTGGGCCATGACTGAACTGTCAGAGGACACAAAGACTACTGACAAGTGGGCCTTCATCAATTTGAATTAGTATACACAATGAGTTAAAATCAAAATTTGTTTCATGTTATAGTATTTTACTCTTTTATGGTACAAACTGTGAAAATTGCCTTGAGCATTTTCTAAAACATGAAATTACAGCCCAAACAGATTAAAATCTGTCTCATTATCCACCTCAAACAACAGCCAGTTTCATAGAATTAAACAATGGTAAAAGCTCTTTGTCTTACATAAAGGTTTTAACCGACACATTAGAAACGGCATTGTCTTTGTAATAACAATTACAAACCACAAAAACAAGAAGAAAAAGATACCTGACCCACTATAGGGAATGTCATTGTGGCAAGGGGTACCAGAATATGGTCCTATATCACACACAGCAAATCAGATGCATGTTAAACCAGGGCCACAGTTTGACAGCAGGAAACAAATTCTCCCCATTTTGTTATCAAACATGTATGTATCTCACCCTACCAATAAATCATGACTGACACTTATTTTCTTTTAACTCTATAGCTGACAATATAATCAGACAGCCATTCAAAATCAAAATACGAGCTGACAGTGGTTCAAAATCAATAAACTTGCTCTTCACAGGGGTAAAACCTTCTCAACTCCACAGGTTGTTACAGATTTAAGCTGCTGCCTGTGGTCTCTAAGGGTTAATAGCAGGTTCTTGGAAAGACGGTGGGCTTCACACGGAGAGCAACTTGTTAGGGTCATTTGTGGCATCCCGGATTCTCATATAATATGACCATTCCTGCTTTCATACACACATGCATATCTAATCCTGGCCTCTTAGGTAACCACTTATACTCCACAAACTTTGCTATATATATATTTCATGCTCCATATTGGAAGGTGAGGAGAGAAATATCAACAAATGTAAACCCTGTAGCACGAACTGCCCATCATTCATGGCCAACCAGTGAAAGGGATCTTTTTGCTGCCATCCAGATACCCGTAGTTTTGCCCAATGTTTATATACTTTTAATCAGATGTGCATATAATTGTTATCTGATGAAACAAATGGCTTTCATGTATGGCACAGATATATAAATTTGTCAAGTTTGCTTGTTTTTTTGTTTTTGTTTGTTTTTGTTTTTGTTTTTTGTTTGTTTATTTTTGTTTTGTTTTTCTGTTGATTTTTTCCAGCTACCTCTTTGGTGTGTCAGAAAAAAGACAACATCCAGATTATTCCCCACTCAACTCTCTGCTTGTTACCTCTAATTTGTATTTATTGCATCTAATTATAATGTGCATTATATGTACATCCAAACAGTGCACATAACTTGACGCATTTCCCTTGCACAGCAGTTCAATCAATGTAAGGCAAAAAAAAGCTGCAAAAACTTACGAGCTTTCTCTCCAAAGATAATCCTTTTGCCAAAGTATGGTAGGAGCTTCTGTAACTTCATACGAAACATCCAGTATTTGTCAGTCCACCGTTTGCCGATTGATGTTCCTGTGTGTGCAAGATGCATCTACCGAAAACAGCAGAGGAAGAGCCGGTCTGTGACGGCAGTCATGTATGGAGTCGACCGTATATATCCAGTGAGCAAGAGCGTGTGTGAGCAGGGTGAAGTACCTACAGTAGATATGCACCTACTGGTGGCTAGCTCGTAACCAAACACTCTTTGATACAGAATCCAACCACTGTAAACAGGCCCCACAAATCAAGAGGTATTGTCGTCAATATCTGCCACTGGCTGTTTTAGTAATGATACGCTCAGATACAACTATTTCTTTGCCGGTGTGTCTACAAAATATTCCCAGTACTAATAGGACTGGTCCATTCAGCAGGCAGATGGGAGGGAAGCGAGCTGCGAGATAGACGTGCAAGTGATAAGTCTACCCACGCTGTTTCTCTCTCCTGGCCTTAACATTAGCCACTGCTTGCTTGCAGTTATGCCAAACCCTCATTTAAATATTGACACCCAACGAGGGTAATGTTGAGAACCCGACTTTGTCTCAAATGCTTGCAATGGTGACGACAGAAACAGCGTAACAACTGCATCCGAACAAATGGACAAGAACCTCCACCCTAAGCATGGCTAATTGCTGTAGAATCCAATACTATAGTTTACCTGAAAGGGGAAATTAACATTTAGCTTTCAGCCTATGGCATGTATGTAATAGCATAATATGCAGTGGCAGGAGCTAGCTCTACCCCTGATTATCCCTGATTCATCTGGTCATGTCTCATTGGGCAGGATATAATGGCCAGCAAGCCACAATAAACTATATGAATTTATTATGAGCCACGGTGTCGACTCTTCATTCCCTCAAATTGGATCAATCACACTTGTGACCGAGTTCTGTATAGCCACAGATTATGTGGACTCCTCTTTAAGCGATGCTATAATCCTATACTACCTGAAAAAAAAGTGCCTAATTAGACCATACAAATGGGTTGTTTTGTTTTGCAACTGGACTCCCAACAATGTGTCAATGTCTACCTCTCTCTGGCCACTCCACATGTACACCCTAGCTTTGTCTAGCTTCCTTGCACTAATCAATGCACAATCTGACTGCCAGTTATAGTTTGTATCCTTTAGCAACATTCAACAGCTTACGCGTCGAAGCTGCCGAAGCAAAAAGACACTCACTTTAAGATGGGGACATTTTCTGTGCTTGATCCAGGTTATTCCACCTAAGTCACCATTACCATGGTAACAGAATGCTAGAGCAGCACAGCAATGCGTCTGCTCGATAATTTCCAAGGAGGACAGACGCTCTGAGGACCCAACAAAGAGCAACACTCTACTTCGAGGTAAAGTGATGTTGGCAATCCTACTAATTGTCAGCATTCATTTCTTTAAAGCCCAAGGAGAAACTGAATTGATTTGCTGCTGGAACTGCTTTCTGAGCAAGATTACCACCAAGTACTTCTCCAACAACTTGCTGCATAACAGCTTAATTTGCATATGCAAATATTTGTTTGCTGTGACAGAGTGCAGCAGAAAACTTACGCTTTCTTAACATTTTAATTTCGGGTTCTTCAATGCATAAGAAAAGGCATTTGCTGATTCAATAACATGTTAAAACAAAGTCACAAACATTCTATGGTTGGCAAACTGTACAAATGCAATAGGGTTAATGGTTACAACTGTTTTGAGACAGACATAGAACTTTCTGAATTCCTGACAAAAAATTGACATCACATCATCAACAAAATATCATCATTGAAAGAGAAATCCATGCCAAAAGACAACACTTGTCACAGATTTCTTTTCTTGAGCCAGTAAATTTCGAGTAGTTTAAACTCTTCAAGTGCTATATTTGGACTGAGTCAATACCTTTCCTCAACATGCTTTGGATGCATTGCCCCCAAAGCGCGACAAGGAAAGCTGTTGACCTGGACCAATATATTCTCTCGAACTATAGGTGTGCTGGTACTTGGAATAAAAGTCTTTTCACGTGGAATATATGCATCTAGCATCCATATTATAATTGGGAGCAGTTTATCTTAAGTGGCTTGACTTAAGTTGCCGTTAGCATTAAAACACTTAACTTACACCAGAAACTGGGAAAACCTTAACTCAAGTAGCTTCAGCACCATCTGGCAAATCATGCTTACCCACTAAGCTTCTCTTGACTGTCTCAATGCAAATGGTGACCACAGCCGATGTACTGTACTATAAATTAACATAACAACACCAGCTTCACATTCCTTGTAAACCAACCTTATACTCAAGTACCAGAATGTCTGTATTGTCGAGAATATACATGTTTGTTTGTCTGACTTTCACAGGTCAACAGCTTTCCTTCCATTGCTTGGGGGGGTGGGATTATGCCAAAAGCATGCTGTGGACAGCTATTGACTCAGTAAAAAACCTGGCATTGAAGGAGTAGGGACAAGAAGATTATACCAGTCCAGGCACTATGAAACACTATAACTTCACACTGCACTTCTTGGAAGTGGAAACAAAGCTATTTTTGTGAAGAATCCCAACATACATGTACGTCAAGAACCATTATGTCTACAATATGGTTTTCAGTGAATTAATGTCAACATTAAACCCAGGCATCATTGCTGTGTGAGTGGGGCTTGGGCTTGGGCATAAATTTGGGCCTTGGAGCTTGAGGCTTGGGCTTGGGCTTGGGCTTGGGCTTAGGCCTTGGGCTTGGGCTTGGGCTTGGGCTTTCGGCTTAGTCCTTGGGGCTTGAGGCATATGGCTTAGGACTTAGACTTGACTTGTGGGTGCTCTTTTTTGCTCTGCCTGTTTTTTTTTTTTTTTTTTTTTTTTTTTTTTTTTTTTTGTTTTTTTGTTTGTTTTTTGCTTTATTTTTATTGTCATTACCATATGGGCCATATAATGGTTCCCTGTACTGCATTGCTGATCTAAGGTCATGTACACAGCTAGTTGTCATTCAGTATTACCAGAAAGTGTCCAGTAGCATGTCATCTGCCTCTTTTTTGTTATCAGTAATAAGATTCCATTAGTCAACAGCTTTCCCAGGCACACTCTAGGAATGTTGTTGACTCAATCTGTCAAGGGTTAAATCAGCTTATTTTTTGCACACTGGCTTGAACAAGAAACTTACTATACATGCTCGATGCATATAACACAGTGATCTCTTGCTCACATTTCCACAATGAATCACTACCCTTGTCTGTGAGGGGGTGGGCATGGTAACAGAAAGGTAAGACAAATGCTGATGGAAGTGGATACATGATATGCCAAAATGCCAGCTTTTTGTGTATTTTTACCCAATGCAATCTAAACCAAACTCCCAAGTTTTCTCACCTCCATTTAGGTGGTGTGAAGGATGCCAGGCTTGGGTCTGTTTAGCAGGCAACTTGTAGGTACATGTACATACATTGTCTCCACATTGTTGGCCTAAATACCAAAAATATATAAAGCTGACATGCATTTAGGACAAAAAAACAATGTGGTGGGTGAGGCATAACATGAGCAGCTTTCATTTATATCTTGATCAAACTGAGTACTAATACTGTGTATGTCCCATGTTCATAAAGATTTGGCTTGTGATTCATGATACAATGTGTGAATGCACATATGGGCACTGTTTTTTCACCAGGAAAAGGTTATTTTTGGCAGACGGAGGGTAAGGTGTGATTGTGAAAGGTTCCCAACATGTACATCTAGCATCGAACAAATTAAGTATCAATGTATGGGCCTCTGATCCAAGGTCATACGACTGGATTTTGCTCTCTCACTGATATTTGTATATCAAATCAACACAAACATGCATACACGCCACTGGCCGCGGCAGTGTAATTATCTTGCCATTTTCCACTATCTTGAAACAAGACGAGCACCTGTCGGTTAAGAACCTCTAGTCCACCGCAGACCACTCTCTAAATACATTATGCTGTGACGTCAGAGACTCTGTAAGACAGAAACAACGATTCTGTGGCCGCTCAAAACAACAAACTGGCCTGCCGCCCTGCACTTATTTGTACACAGACCTAATCCCCACGTCAAGACCTTTGCCAGAAGCGATAGCAGTGGCAAACATTAATGGACAGGATAATGGGGTCTGCCAGCCACCTACCTCCACTATAAACAACACTACCACCTCATACATGCTGCTTGTAATGTTTCTTTCAATAGATCACCTGTCCTCGGGTGATCTGTGCCCATCATTCTGGCCAGTGAGGGCTATTTGTTCTCCTCCCCCTTCTTTGAGAGTATTTAGTGTCAGTTTTCCTATGTTCACTTTTCATGTTCACTCCATGGTTTTGTCTTATAATATGGCTCATCTGAAAGAGTTGTTGATCTATTTCTTCACTATTTGCCTCAGGAATAATGACTTATAAATTAGGTTTGTGTGTATCTGGACAGAAAACGGGTTAAAGTGGCATTTTTACTTTGATTGAGAGAAAGGCTCAGACACACAGGTTTAACCCTTTCTTTTTCCAATTCTTAGAGATCAACCTTCGAATAAGACAAGTCTCCACATCTGCCATTAGCATGGCTGTGTTCATCATAACTCTTTCAGTCCCAATCACATCTTAAGTTGATCAACTTAAGTCAAATTAGTCTGAATTATCATACGGATCCCAGATTCATATTCCTCATAAAAAGACCTTTCATTCAAGTACCAGTATGCCTAAAGTTGCAAAGAGAATACCCCAGGCCAACAGCTTTTCTTGGTGCGCATTGGGCGCACTGCACCATGCGCACCAAGGAAAGCTGTTGACTGAGTCCAAAATTTGGCACTGAAAGGGTTAATGTTGTACCACTAAATTTTGCACAATTATGCAATTGCTGTACATCATCATTGTAGTCATTGCTGCCAATGCAGTCACTGATGATGTCATCATCGTTGTCATCGTCATCAGCACCAGTACCACCAAGGCTATTTCAACCTACATAGTTTCACTTCTATACATACATACATGTACATGCAGATATACTACCCATACCCTTGAAACACATGGGGGGGGGGTAGGTGAGGGCTTCCCCCAGGACTGTACACCTGCTAAATAATATCCCCGTAAAACCTCTTTATGCAACAGACCACGAGAACATACCTCAAATATACAGACATGTAACAGACACAACAGGCATGGGATGGCCATAGGAATGGCAGTCATTTTAGTGGAGGAGTAATTTGTATGGACTCCAGCTCTGGCTGATGATGTAATCTATAGGGCTATGAGGCATGTGGGGACTATTAGGGCCAGCTGCAGCTGGGAACTCCTGCTGGTTCTTGAGAGGAAGGTCTTAGCTATTATCATGTATCTCCAGGCTGTCAGTGCAGTCTATATGGACTCATCAGGCTCTACCTGAAGCCATCCAGGCAAGGGACAGTACACGGTTTCATATTTGACGCTACCACAGCTGTACAGCATGTAGTTTGAAGGGACCAGAACAGTGTCCACCAGAAACCACCCAGGGCTATGAGGGCATGTGCTCTGAAGGGACTATAAAGGTTCTAGTGGAGTACACCCAGGGATGCAGGGCATGTAAGTTGAAGGGACCAGATCAGACTATGCATGGTTTAAGTTTGCCGGGGGTGTGAGGGCAGGAGTTGTCAGGACTGGGTAACACTATGGTATGAAGTCTCCTGGGACTGTGTGAACACATAGATTGTAGGGTGTGGGTCACACTATGGTATGAAGTCTCCTGAGACAGTGTGAACACACAGATTGTAGGGTGTGGGTCACACTATGGTATGAAGTCTCCTGGGATTGTGTGAACACAGATTGTAGGGTGTGGGTCACACCATGGTATGAAGTCTCCTGGGATTGTGTGAACACATACATGTAGGTTGTAAGATGTGGGTCACACCATGGTATGAAGTCTCCTGGGACTGTGAGAACACATACATGTAGGTTGTAAGATGTGGGTCACAGTATGGTATGAAGTCTCCTGGGACTGTGAGAACACCTAGGTTGTAAGGTATGGGTCAGACTTTTGCAGGAAGCCACCAACATGAGCATGTGCAATGGAATCTCCTCTTGTAACCAAAAGCATCTTTCTGCTTACTTATCTTAAAGATAAATCTCTAAGGTTGGGACGGTATACCAAAACACTGAAATACTGTGATACTAACCCTGTACCAAACTGTATCGTGATCCATTCTGTGTGTATCGAATTTTAAGGATACAATAAAAAACTTCAATTTTACTATAATTTATGAATTTTATATGAAGATATATTAGAAAATCATCTCTGTATGGAGATAAACCACCAATAATACACATTTCACAGCCTACATCATCACTTTATCGCTGGTGTCTGTTGACACAGCAGAATGATTTATCCAAACCCACAGCACAGAGGCTGTGACACTGACTGTTACATGTAAATTCTAAGAGTGTGATCACTTCATATACTCTCATGATATATCACGATACTACACAGGGAGCAATTAGTTATTGGAGATAATGGGTTCAGGTTGCAAAAACTCAAAGGGCAGGAGGAGTTTGGTTCCAAGTATGCATCTATGAAAGGGGGCAAAATTTATAGTTTTCGTCACATGGAAAAGTACTCTGTAACTAAATACCATTTGTCCCTGCTTACTGCTAGTTTTATCTACTACATGTGCACCTGCAGGCCTGCACAAATTGAAATTTGCACAACCCTGATATGGGTCATGCTGAAAAGTTGCAGAATCCTTTTTGTTTTGTGTAACCCATTTGGAGTAAAATATTTCCACGTTGCGTTAGCCTAGCGGAATCCTTTTTGTTTTGTGTAACCCATTTGGAGTAAAATATTTCCACGTTGCGTTAGCCTAGCGGGGATTATTTTTCTGTGCGGGACGAAAAGAACCAGTCTGTGAATACGTAAGAGTGACGTGGCATTAGAGTATATCGTGTTTTGTCTTAAGAAAAAGTGCCATTCTAGGCTGGTAGACCAAAGAGGTAAACTTGTCCAAATTTCCTGATTTGATATACATTTATATATTGTTATGGTAGTGAGAGATGGAGTTCGGCATCTTTACCCAGAGAGCAATTCTGCATTGCTCTGAACACAGGTTTACAGAGTTTTTAGACCTATTAGGGTTTTATCTCTGGTTTTTCCTGGGCAGCTTTTTTGTTCAATGATGGGTTTTAAACATCCATATGTTTCTGCATTGATTCTTGCATTAAAATAAAAGATCTTTATATGGATGGTAAATTTGGTTTTTTGTTTTAGAGTTGGATGAAGAGTTTGATTTATATTGTATGAAGATCTGACTTGTAGTCATTCAGAAGTGCAACCTGTAAATTTTGAAATTGTAAAAGTTGCAATTATATCTGACGACATGTCACTGTACAAACGCCACCAAGAAATAAATCAGTTGCTCCAGGCGTCTCGTCCGGCTGATTGCAAACTAAGGTTTGTGAAGTAGTTGTTTTTGAATTAAAGTAAAGAATGTGATGTATCTCTTGTCATCAAAAGGGGTTACTCCACTGTTACACCAAACAAGCTGTTTAACAACCAAACTATGGGTGACACACTTTGTGCAGGCCTGGTGGCTATCACCCTGTGTCAGCTGATCCCCTGTTTACTGTGATCACCTTTCAAACGTCCCAAGCACAGTTGCAATATATATAGGTATAATCTCTGGCTGAAGCTACCTAGTATCATGGGAGCACATTGTCTGCAGAGAGGCTACGTGCAGGAGATCACATTCAGCGGTCCCCGTTTTGACAGACCACTGCTATGAGACCACCTATCTTAAAACCCCACCCTGAAAATGAGGTCAAGGTCACTAAAAAGTACTCAGATGAGTATATAGTTTCAAGGTATCAATAAGGTAACGAGTTTGATGTGGCCTTTAAATCCTGAGATATTTTGCTTGCAAGCTTAGGTATGTTGCTACAGACAGACAACTGGAGATGCTGAAAACACTATCACACCCGCAATACATTTTGTTTGCAGGAGGTATATTAAAAGTATGAATGTAATGTGTAAACATAATCTAATAGCTGATGCTGAAAACAATAATGACCAATCAGTTTCTGAGACATACACAGTCCTAATTCCCTACTGAAATGAATGGAGGAATGAATACATAAATGGAAAACTAAAGAAAGTGATCATGCAGTTAACAAGATGCTGCTGAACACAGAACTGACCTACCAGTCACTTATGCCATCATTGCTCAGTATTTAACCCTTATCAAAGCCCACACAAGCCTGGATCCTAAGAGCTAAATAAGCCGGCAAATGAACCACATCAAAGTTTCATCAATCAAGACACTCCTGCAGTTTTGGTTTTTCTGCTGAATCAGATTAAAGGTATATACGGCCCCACCTGATGAGCACATGTCAAGAACAGACAATTATTTATGGGGACTGGAATCCCATCTGTATACTAGTCTTTGAGCAGGGGTTTGTATTCAATGTAAAACATCAATCCCTGAGACTGCAGGTGTACAGATAGACACAAGGTCTCAGCATTCGCTATATGGATGATGTCTGATCAATATTGACCTGGCCTGATTTAAAGGTTACCACAGCCTCAATACCACAATTTCCTGACAACATAAAGTCCAATCTCCTGTTGGGATATCACGTCTGTAACCCTGACTCTGCTATGAACCAACACTTTTTGTTGTATTGAACAGCTCTCTATTCTTATATCTTACTATCCTACATACAAACGGAGACTTTTCGTTAAACGTAATAAGTTTACAAATCCATCGGAGCTTTCAGTTGAGGAAGCAGAAAGCAGGGACCCTCATAAGACACATGACCTGCCTGTGTCTCGACTTTCTTGGCTTTAAACCCCAGTCATGGAGACCATTCATTAATCATAATGTGGTATTTGTCACACTCAAAGTGGAAACACAGTTGCAAACCTTGCCCCCTGTGTATCACTGACACGGGGGGGGGGGGGGGAGGGCGGAGAGAGGATGGACTTACATGTACATGAAGCTCTTCCTGCTAAAAAACGCCCCCTAGTGCCCAGATGTACAAATGTCGTCTGCTTGTCAATTTTTCTTAAATATATTATGTTCTGTCAAAACTTTTGTATGCAGTTTGTAAGAAATACAGAATCGTATCAGAATTGATCACCAAAGCTTAAGTGAAGGGACAAACATTCTTATGACTGTAACTCCTCAGGATGCCGTTGTATTCAACAGAAGTAAGAGAGGACTGTACATGTGTACATACAAAATTGAGGTATATGACAGTCAGTGCTTTCCATGGACATACATTCATTACTGACTGCAAAATTATACTATAATGTCACATAACATTGTGTTTGATCCATTTTTGATATACTGCATGAGGACAAACAAAAAAGGAACATAAGCTTATATGTCTGAAAAAATCTAAGATTAGGCTCTTGTGGAATTCCCCATTTCCAGTGTAATACACATTAGCATTTCATACTTAGTGCTATGTAACAACTGTAGCAGTAAGAACGACAGCGTTTTATTCAGGCTGTTTCTTGTGCCCCATGAGTATTTATATCACTGTCCTTAATTTACAATCAAATTAAATACATCTCAAAAGTTTGTTCCTCATTTACAGACAATTTCACACTGCAAATTGATTGATGCCCGGTTTACACAACTCATCCACAAAACCAAGAAAGCATTCCTAACCCATTACTACATCATGACAAAAATTCCGAGTGAATCTGTGATGTATTGGTTACAAGTTCCGCGGGAGGCCAAGTTTTGCAAGCTCTGATACTCTCCTGATTGATTGTTGATAACCCCATAGGAACCTGCTGTTGACGATTTCGTAATTGACCAAGATGGAAGGACAACCTTGGCGTAAATCAATGGTAACTGTGTTTAGGTCAGAGACAACTGCAAGGGCAGACTACAAATGAAACAAAACTGGAGGTATACGTTGTACATGTTTCAGGCTCACAATGCACACACCTCAGTGATTTGGGATAGATGCACAGTGGATCGTTGTGAGAAATTGACCCAAACGGTAACAAAGGTGCCCAGATTGAAACTTCACGAAAACAAACGTGATACAACTGGGTTGGCCAACCCTATTAGTTAACACCAATAATTGTCACTATAACGTAGAACGCCAGTCACTCACTCTCTCTCCTCTGCATCACACACAGACACCTGCTAGACCCTGGGTGGTCTGTTCTCGTTCCACTGGTAAGCAGGCACTGATCCAAGCAACATTTCTCAAGTCACAGGAATATTATATCTTCATTCACATTTGCCTCCATGCTCTCCTTCAGGTATGTTCATTCTGCCATACAAAATATATATGGCCCCTTTGGAAATCAGCTTCCCCAGTAGGGTTACTCTGGTAAAACAGCTTTTTGACATTCAACTTTGACACTCTACCTTTTCCCTTAGATCCCCTCTTTTACCTTTTAGGTTGCACGTATGCAAATTTCTGAATTTTAGTTTGCGTTTTATAGGCTTAAAGAATCTAATGGGCAGTAACATGCTTACAAATTAAAACAAGAATGACACTCACATCGTAGAAAACCATTGAGGAACTGTAAAACAAACCATATATAGTTGAACCTGCCCTTGCACCAGAATGTTAAAAGTGTTCACCTTCTGTTTATGCATCTAGGCCCAGGTCCTCCCAGCAATTTTTCATCATTTTTTTTCCCTGTCTAACATGCCAAGTGCCTAGCATATTAAAGTCTCAGCAATCAAATTACAGGCCTTTACTAAACAGCCTGTTGACACTGTCAAGATTAAAACTGTACACCACGGTTACATTGTTGAGCTTCAAACTATGCAACAAGGTTATACAATCAAGCTTAAAACTGCACAACAAGGTTACACACTCGAGCTTAGAACTGCAACATGGTTACACTGCCAAACTTAAAACTGCAACATGGTTACACTATCAAGTTTTAAAACTGGGCAACAAGGTTACACTGCCCAGCTTAAAAGTGTGCAATATGGTTACACTGCCAAGATTACAACCATGAACCTAGTGCCATTGTACTGATGCTGTTCTGACCTTTGTCATAACACCTCAACCATGTATTTATGTAATAAGGGCAGAGGATGTGAACAACAACAACAAGGTTTTTGTAGTTCACTGAGCACTGAGGGATATTTGCTACTGAATTTCTCCACCTTAATTGCTCTTTTATATTTTCCCTCGGATTACTTGTGTACATCCCAAACGCTGCATTAAGTGACCTTAAAAAAAGACCATTTTGGTCTGGTCCCAGTAGTCATTTAAGGCCAGCTCGACTGTACTCCCTCAGTTTCATAATAGGAGGGCCTCTAAATAAACAAGGAAATATGAATCTACATGTTCACCAAGGTGCCTCCCCCCTTTCCTGTATACAGAGCTCTACTGCATTAAAATTGGAAGAAATTTTTTTTTTTTTTTTTTTTTTTTTTCAGTTCCAAAGAAAAATGGTTCCTTCATAGCAGATAATGACCCATTCATGTCAAACAGGAAGTACCAAGTTGACATCTGTTATGTAATACGTAAAGACAATAATTAGTTCCAGTTTCCAGAAGGGGGAGCACCAGCCTCTCTAGCTAGCAAGGTAATACTTTGTGGATTTTTCTTCTTTTTTTTTTTTTTTTTTTTTTTTTGCCACTGCATTCTCAGTGGATTTTACCATTTCAGCACTGGTATGATTACATTCTTGCCAGGTGTTATGTACACATTTTCACAGCTGAAAATGAAAATGAAAATGAAGCTTACTTCTATATGTGATCCTAGTGCAATTTCCTGAAAAGCCTCGGAGCCAGGCTACCTCAGCAATGTCAGCCCCTCCTTGCTTGGCATGCCAGGGCCTAATTGGTACGCCACCACATTTAATAGCTGTCAATTACACTGACAGAGAAAAATACGGCAGGAAATGACGCAGTTATCCTTGAGAGAAACGTTGTAATTGGTGGCAGTCAGGATGAACTGACCCAGCAGTACAAGGAACTCGATCATAAACACATGATGCATTCAAACCCAACAATTACATGACAGTAATGTCAAGGCCCACCAATCCAGGCCCAAACACATTTGTTTAATCTTTCATTCTTCAATACAAGGTAACTTTAGACAGATCAGAGCCATGCGCAGGCTTTTTGCAAGGTAAGTTTTGTAAAATTAAATATTCTCTCTCTCTCTCTCTCTCTCTCTCTCTCTCTCTCTCTCTCTCTCTCTCTCTCTCTCTCTCTCTCTCTCTCTCTCTCTCTCTCTCTCTCTCTCTCTCTCTCTCTCTCTCTCTCTCTCTCTCTCTCTCTCTCTCTCTCTCTCTCTCTCTCTCTCTCTCTCTCTCTCTCTCTCTCTCTCTCTCTCTCTCACACATGGTGAAATTTTGGTAACATCCAGTTTACATATCACCCTCATATTCTTTGCTGACCATGCACGTTTAGCCATGTCCAAACTATACCATATTTACTTCTGTGAAGCATCCAATATGCTTTGGAAATTTTCCGAATATGACGCTTAAGTGTAGACTTATGCCTTTAATATTACAGGTCAATTTTTTACGCTTTGAATATTATAGGTCAATGTTTACACAATAAATGGTAGAGAAATTTTTTAGTATTTATATCATTTTATCACTGTCATAAAAATGGACGGGCACTTACGGGAATAGGGGCACCAAAAAGAGTTGATATGGTATGTCACTTATTTTTCTCGACATAATTCTGGTTTGACAGGACGTTGTATCCTCTACAGACCAGAATTAAGGTTTACTTTACTTATTTGCTTCACTGACATGTCTGCTTCATCCACACTTTTTTTTTACTTTAATTGGGATAAGCAATATGCTTCTGAGACAAAAAATTTACCACTTGGAATGGTATGGAAGCGGAACTGAAATAAGCTGTGCTGTAGCTATGGTAACCACTCGTTGAATGTAGCAATTGTAAGCTTGTGTATATGCCCCGAAATAAAGTACTTAACCCTTCATTTTTACAAAGTGCCGATTCAGCAATTTTCTTCAACAGACAAGAACACTTTATTCCAAATTTTTTTTTCAAATTTTTGTAGACTCATTTAGACTTGACATGTCAGCTAGAACAGCTAATCATTAAAACATAAAAAAAATCTGAAAATGAAGTTGCAACCACAAAACGATGATGGCTCTTATAAAGTTATAGAAGACCCACCTCAATAGAATAGCTGAGTAAGTAACATCCTAAAGGATAAGAAAAGTTGGCCCAACATAGGCCCAGTGTTGGGCCATCCTTGCCAATATTGGGCAAACCTTTATTGCTAGTTGGGATGTGACCACTTATACTGAATTGCAGAATTTATCATGTTGAGCCAGCTCTTGAGAGAGCTCTTTATAGGATAACTAACTTTTAGGGATTAACTTTTCAGCCTTATCTTTTTCATTAACTTGTGTAGTACTCAGCAACTTCTAATGTGTCATTTAACCTCTAATCCAATACACCTGATGTGTCACTGAGCCTCTACTCTATACACCTAGTGTGGCACTCAACCTCTACTCTAATACACCCAGTGTAGCACTCAACCTCTACTCTAATACACCTGACGTGTCCCTCAACCTCTACTTATATACACCTGTGTCACTCAACCTCTACTCTAATACACCTAATGTGGCACTCAACCTTTACTCCAACATACCTAATGTGTCACTCAACCTCCCATATATATATATATATATATATATATATATATATATATACATTGTATGTGTATTTAAGGTGTCACTCAGCCACTCTTCTAAAAGATCTGCAGCATGACTCTTTTGTTCTCCACTGTGGAGTGAGGCAGTCCATAGAAGCCAAGTTTCAACAGCTGGATAGTGTTCGCTGTACACTAAAACTTCCCTCAAGAGACCGTCCTTGAGGACTACAAAAATATCATTCTACACAGTGGAGGACCTTCCAGGGAAGTAAAGATTCCACAAAAACTACCAAAAAGCAACTAGTATCTCAACTCTTTGTAATTCAATTTTCCCCCCAAAAAGTGGTCTCTTGCAGGAGTGGTCTTTTAACACAGGTTGCACTGTACTCATCTTTCTCCACCAGCCCACACTTATTTGCCACAAGTCTGCCCAGGCCGTGCTGTTTCTTCAGGTGGTATACAAGCCTTTCTGATTGCATGTTTATGGATACACGGCTTAATCATGTCCAGACACGGACCTCAATTAACCTGATTGCATCTAAAATCTCCGGTAGATCAGAACATGAGTAAAGGCCGCTAAAAAACCTTTGTAGTACACAAAACCATGGCAAACAATGGGTCTTCTCTGAGAAGGGTATGCACTGCAGCCTTGATCCTCAACATTTAAAGTGATTGGGGCTCTACAGTCTAAATTGGTATAGGGATCATTTTATTTAGACACTTACTTTAGTATCCAGAACTCAATCTGGCAAATGCGTGTGCCTTCCCTCTTTGAAAGCACTGGCTTCTGTCTGTCTTTCAGAAGACAAACCACACTTTATGCTGGTCTGGGCAACAATATTATCATGAAGAACCTTTCCCTTTTAAAAAAAAATGAGACCATTACATTATGGAGAGAGATATGATCCTAACTTATAGTACAATCTGATACATACAAAGAAAATTTCATCTTCTATGGGATAACGAGAAGCAGTGACTGAGTCAGGTCCAGTGAGTACCCCACCATACTATATGTAGTTCTGGTGAAGCTTATCCCTATGTACACCACATCACATAACTAAAGCTTACAGACAAATCGATTAAAAGTATTATTTCCTCTTACATATTGCCTTTAATCATGCAAGTATCTTTGCCTTGGTCATTAAATCAAATCGTATTTCACAGCAAATACAGTGGTCCTCCTCTAATAAGGCCACCCCTTCTCCACTAGAAAAGTGGCCACATTAGAGGGGTGACCCTTCTTGAGGGGGACAAAACACTAGAAATAGACAATTGCAGCATGAAGAAAGTGGCCATATAATACGTATACAGAGGATAGAGGTGGCCCTTGGTGAAAGGGGTCTTATTAGAGGGGGACCAGTGTACATCACCAAATAGCAATATCAATACAGAATCTGCAATGATGAAACAAAATACATGTAACAGCATGTGAACAACTCTCTGTTCTCTTTTGGCCGATCAAAAGTGCTCTGCAAATACCCAGATGTTCATAACCCTAATCTTTGCTTTTATGCAGTCACTTCAGAAACAAAATGTTGATTAAAGCTTAATCCTTGACGAGAGAAGCTCTCACTAATAAATAACTTTGATGACTTCAACTGGATACATTTTTTTGTAAGCTCTTTATTCTAGCGACATGCAATTTTTTTTTTTGCGCTGCACGTTAAAGTATTACGTGTACAAGTGACATGTAATCTGAGACGGCAAATGCGTTACCAGGCGGCAAACTCTTAGCTGATGCATTAACACAGTGCACTGATGCGAGCCTTCCACAACAGACAAAACATTCCAGCTGGGATCTTTCTTTGTAGACACTCCCCCCCCCCCCCCCCCCCCCGCTCCTTCAACAGCTTATAACCCAGCTGTGAAAAAAATGTCAACCACTTGAAATTTGTTCATTTTAACACCACATGCATGCAGAAGAGCCTATACGGGTGTTCAGGTATATCCTAGCAAGGGCTTTCTGGGGACATGAATTTATAATCAATTTTTCTATCGAGGAACAAATTCTACGTGCAAGAGCAGGATGGATAGGTGGGGATTCAACAAAACACAGCGTAAGATGTTATTTATTACTAGTACACTTCCTGATACTTGTATTCACCACCAAAATACTCTAAATCACCGATTCTTCCTGAGTGTGATCGTGTTCCTGTTATCTCTTTGTAGCTAAAGTTTGCCCCCAAATTCACTGAATGAGGATTCTCTTCACATCATATCTTTTTTAAAAGAAAAAAAAAAATTGCACACCTATCAACTCTAAAAATGCATTGAAGCAGTGATTTATCTTGCATATTATATCCTGTCTCTTGCATTTTTTTTTTGGCACCTCTATCAATGCCCAAAACAAAGGCTCTAAATCAGTCACTTTTCCTCTGGACCACTGAAAACATCTTGGAGTCAGTTTACTTGTAAACCGTTCCCACAAGTACAAAAGGATTCCTTAAACATGCGCTTTTCAAAGTTTTGGTGTTCAAAGTAAATGACTGAAAATCCATTCAAGACTCCCTAACAAACTCATCCAGTTTTCCTGTCTGCATTGAAACAACAAAACAACAAGAGAATCATGATAGTCCTGTGCTCTGCTAACTGGAATCTGCCGCTGCTTCTTTAGTCCCCATTTTGCTGCTACATGATGTACCATAATGTTGACCAAAAGTTTGATATTACTAAGACATAAGCCAGAATGTATGTTGACCTTTCAGGGTCACTCCAGGTGAAAACTGACAAGACCAAAAGTAATCCCTCGGGTCCTTTTGCTATTTTCTGGCACTTGCCAGGAATTAATTGACCTTATCACTTTTCTATTAGTATTTAACCCTTTCCCTCTGAAATTGCCAAAAGCACCAAGATGTAAACTGTTGTCTGTCATTATGTTTTCGTAAATTTCTCATAAACTGATGTTTTGAAGTCATTGAAATACAAAAAAATATATTAAAAATGAGCTGACACACTACAAAAATCCTTGATCTCCTTCTATGTTTCAAGAACAAAATTATGACCCTGCAGGGAAATATGGATTGAAATTGCATCTAATAGGTCTTTCCCAGTAATCTTATTATTTACTCAGCAAATTGACTGGATCAACAAGTAGCCCACAATGGCTTCATCTGCAGTTTTTTAACAAGGCTTTCACTGGTACATTGCATGGGACTCACTCAGAGACAGGCCAGGATATTTTCTCTTCCTCAAAACAAACCTGTAACCAGCTCTGTGCAGCCAGACCTCCACTGAGGTAAATGTTAATCACATGTTTGCATGACCTGATCCAGTTCTAACAAAGCCACTCTCTTTGCTGGAGTCAAGACACCTTATTCTCTGCAGACTTTCTATCCCTAATCAATCTGTCTGAAGAACATTTTGGACCTTGCAAGGCCTCCTGCAGTGTGACCTTTGTCAAAGCAGTTCATTCACTGGTTCTGACTTTTTTCCAATCTCAGGTGCAGCATCCATTGAATTGCCTCACGTGTATGACAATGAAATTTGAGGAAATAATCATTTTACCCAGTTATTCACTTTTTTGATCATGCAAGGGATTTATATCCTGCTGAGACAGCCACATCATCAGGACACAGATGACAGTGGGCCAGGACAGTTCAGACGACTCAAAGCCAAACTCATCTCTATGTAATCCTGCTAGCAAATACATCTTTTCTTCTTTTTTCCATGAGCTGCATTTGCAGAGATAAGACAGAAGTTGCTATGAAACAAGAGACTTAGAAACTTCTCCTACTGACAGAAAGTGTGAAATCAGTTCCTTTATGCTGATACAAATTACCTTTTTCATCTCAACTGGCCTCAATGGAGAGGAACATCCCTCATGCACTATCCATTGGGGCTGGGTGCGAAAACTCTGAGCCAAATGAACAGAGTAATTATGTCTTAATAACAACAACCACAAAGCAGGGGGAAGTACTATACCACCACTCTCAATGAAAGCAGGGAACTACCACCACTCTCAATGAAAGCAGGGAACTACCACCACTCTCAATGAAAGCAGGAAACTACCACCACTCTCAATGAAAGCAGAAAACTACTACCACTGTCAATGAAAGCAGAAAACTACCACCACTCTCAATGAAAGCAGGAAACTACCACCACTCTCAATGAAAGCAGGAAACTACCACTACTCTCAATGAAAGCAGAAAACTACCACCACTCTCTATGAAAGCAGAAAACTACTACCACTCTCAATGAAAGCAGAAAACTACCACCACTCTCAATGAAAGCAGAAAACTACTACCACTCTCAATGAAAGCAGAAAACTACCACCACTCTCAATGAAAGCAGGAAACTACCACTACTCTCAATGAAAGCAGAAAACTACCACCACTCTCTATGAAAGCAGGAAACTACCACCACTCTCAATGAAAGCAGAAAACTACCACCACTCTCAATGAAAGCAGGGAACTACCACCACCCTCAATGAAAGCAGAAAACTACTACCACTCTCAATGAAAGCAGGGAACTACCACCACCCTCAATGAAAGCAGAAAACTACCACCACTCTCAATGAAAGCAGGAAACTACCACCACTCTCAATGAAAGCAGGAAACTACCACCACTCTCAATGAAAGCAGGAAACTACCACCACTCTCAATGAAAGCAGAAAACTACTACCACCCTCTATGAAAGCAGGAAGCTGTCACCACTCTTAATGAAATCAGGAAACTATCACCACTCTCAACGAAAGCAGGAAACTATCACTACTTTCAATGAAAGCAGGAAACTACCATTACTCTCAATGGTAGCCAGAAACTACCACTACTATCAATGAAGGCAGGGAAACTACTGTAAGTCTCAATGAATGTTGGATAACTACCACTTCTCTCAATATGAGCAGGGAAACTACTGCCACTCTCTTTGAATGCAGGCTGCATCAAATTTAGAAATAATGAAAACAAAGGGCTTTCAGTGTACAAGAATGGCAAATAAAAAATACCCAGTATACCAGTACATAAAATCCCTTATGTTATTTATTTTGGGCAAAAAAATCATCATGGATTTCGTCAAAGAAACATTTCATTTTCTTTGCTGTCAAGTCTTTGCCAGCATCTTTACACTGAATGCAACCTTTACCTATTTCATGCTACATGTATGAACATTAATCATATTCTCCTGTTGGTCTTCAGTTACTGCATGGCCTGGCAGAGTGATGCTTCAGCTGCCAAATTTTTTCCATAAGAGGTATTTCCTGTTGAATGATGCCTCCATTTTTAAAAACAAATTGTAGCATGAATTCCAATTTACTTGCAGTTAAATCTGGAGGAAAATTAATCACTAAAAATAACTGGAAGAAGACTTTACCGCAGGTGTTCTGACACCAATGCACAGGCATGTAGCTTCCCCCCATGAAAAATTACCAGAAAGGATCTAGTGTAGTTAATGTCTTTTTTTTTCCATTGGAAAGATATGCTTATCAGGTTAATTCTGATGACAGGCATACACTAATTCATAAAAAATGTTTTTGTTATTTCAGGTATACCCCCCCCCCCCACACACACACACGCACATCACCCAAATTAGTACTCAGTTAGAAAAATGTAAATTATTTATATACAATGTATTATAACAAGCAAGCTTAGATTCACCTCCCCCTGCTCCACCCACCACACCAGATCTTTGTATCTCTTGTGTCTACCAATGAAAATGCTCCATTGAAAGTCAAAAAAGGAAGCTGGAGAGTGGTACATGATGAGGTCATACACTATATCTGCCAATCAGAGTGTTCCATTGGGAGGCCCAGAGGAGGCTTGAGAGTTGTGCACGATCAGGTCAAAGTAGTGTACATGTATGCACCAAGGGGCAGTCATTGTAACCATGGCAACCTGTATCTCTGGCATGATGGAACCTATCAGATAAGGGGCAGCATGGCTGGTTACAAAAGCATGTGATTTGAAATGTTTCATAATCAAACCAGACAGCACAAAACAGTCCTTGATTTCATATCATAGCCATATTATTCATCAGACTTGACTGACAAATGTGCATGATTACATCACTAATACTATACAAACATCCATCAATCACATCACAAATTCATCCTTTCCCCACCCAACTTGTCCAAAAGCAATGCAGTGTACATTGTTGTCTGCTTTATTGTTTTTCTCTAAATATTCTCATTAATACAAAACCTTTCTGGTGAGGATTACAGATAATACCTATCACAACAGCAGGTCACCAGGTCAACGGCTTCCCTAGATATTTTGGGCACACTTTACCCAACCCATGCTAAGGAAACCTGTTGACTCAGTCTCATGCAAAACACGAAAAGAGTTAATGCCAAATGAACAGATAATGATGACTCTACTTTGGCAGCATCAATAGTTCAGGTTCATTAATTAATCAGAATTAATTGCTAATATGACTCCAGATGAAAGGCAAACATTCGATCGCAAGCACCATATATGCTCTCTTATTCAGCTCGGGTATGTTTCTGGCAAAGAAAGCCAAAGCCCTGTGAGTTTATTGTTTTCCAGTCATCAGTAATCGCATGGGCCTTGGCAGGACATTCAATGCTTTAAGTCACACTACCAGAGAGTTTTCCATGCCATATTTGCTATGATTTGAGGCCTCACAAAGACGACCTATTGGTCATAATGAGAGCTTACCATAAAGGGCAAAAGAGTAACAGAATGTACAACATGTAAATTGTTAGCAATTCTGCATTCCACAAATTGTCATAAAGGTTGGTCTACTTCTGGAACCCACAGCCATATGCCTCACCAAATGACTGCAGTTATTAGACCACGGGCTTACATGGATATATGCTGCATCTGGAGAAATGATTGAAACAATAATCTCTACCCATAATGATGCCGTCTTCCCAATGAAGTAATTGACGCAGTCATTGATCAATAAACTGTGATGTTAAAGAACAGAGAACTATACATGTACATAATTTTCAACTTTACATCTTAAGGGTGATTACGAGCTTTTCTCATTTCCCTTTGCTTTAAACTTAAACTGCACCAAGGGAGCTGGGTCATTAACTTTATATCCCGCTGAGGGTAAAAACTTGTTTACCCTTTTCCCCTGGAATTAAGACAGGAGTCAATAGCTTTCTTTGGCACGGGTTGGGCACTAAGTGCTCAACCCATGTTGACCTGGGGCATGTGATTGTGATAGATCTCATCTACAATTCTCAGTCAAATTGTTTTTCATTACTGTTGAAAGTAGCCAAAAACACTGACACAGACAAGATTGGACCAGAAGCTGGTTTTGGTCAGTTAAACGAGGGAAGGGTTAAGCTGGGCATATATGAAGCAACTGATTTGATTTGTATCCCACATGTCCACTTCAGGGACAGTAAACCCCTGCCTGGAGCAGCAAAAACCAGACGAAGATAAATATAGAATTCCGCATGGCCGTTTCGTAGGGAATGGATTTTTCTCCTATGTCTGAAGCTTATCCTGAATGGGCAATCTTACATGGGTATGAAGGATAAGGTTTTAACTATAATCTTTCATTTGGTTTGTCACTCACTGATTTCAAGTAGCAGATAAACCAGTGAGAGGCCATGGTGCATTTAATAAAATACCGACTCCTCCCGCATTCAAAATGGCGTCGTTTTCAAACTTATTTTTCCGATAGAACTTTGATTTTGGTGCATATTTGCCCTTTTTAGACATAGGAGAAAGAAAATCCAGTATGGGTGGCCCACTGGGGATAACAATGGATCACTCGTTGTTGGATTTTCATGTTTTTGCTCGGCACGGCCTCACGAAAACATGGAAATTCAACAACTCATGATCCCAATGTTATCCTTAATGGGCTAACCATTCTGGATTCTCAATAGACAGTACTCGTTTCAAACTGTTCACTGCTCACCAAAGGCTCAGAGTGAATGGTTTGAAATGAGTGCTGTCTAAATCCATTCCCTATGACACGGCCATGTGGATTTTTTTCTCCCACAGAGCATTAAATCCTATGTTTTTGTCAAAACCTACTTGGTTTTAGCATTTTTGCAAGAGCCTTTTTGACTCAATTTGTTCACTTTCAACATTGCTAAAATATATCACTCAAGAAAGAACTTTCAGTTACTCTTTTATATCTTAAGTTATCTGGTTGGCTTAGAAATAAATCAACAACCAATAGGATTCTCTCTTTTATTTCATTTTGGTCATAAAATCATTCCACACGTATGTTGGGAACAATTGTGCTTCCACATGGTCAACCTTGGGAGAAAGTGTCCTCTGTCTCAAAGCTTTTGACCAGTTTCCATATAAATGAAACACAATTTGTATACAGGAATTGCGAGTCAGTCCCATCGGAACATCCAGGGAACATCCTCAAGTTCAACATTTTTTCGGAATGCGGGTTTAGCACTCGGGGCCTACAGTGCCAGGAAAGCCATTGACTCAAGACACCTGGGGCAAGCACACAGCCACGATGACATATATCTATCTGCTACATCCGTGCCGTCACATACAACTACAATTGATGGATAATTTGCATTGGAGAAAATAAGCGATAAACTGGGTGTTCATTTGAGAGGTTGCCTGCACGCTGGCGCCTAACAGTAGATATGAAGATCTGTCTGTGCGGAAACGTCTCCTCCGACATCCTGGCACACGAAGAGACAGTTTGGATGGATTGCGTGTACATCCCATGGAAGAGGCCCATCAGAAGAGGAATCATGTTGAACGACCTGTCAGCACTCTAGATTAAAGTACCTGAGTGACATGCAATTTTATGACAGGGTAATCAAAAATATATCATTGCAGCATCAAAGAAAGAAATCACTGAAAAATGATCCCGTCATCAATCAACAACAAAAAAAAAAAAAGAGAGAAAAACTTCATGAAGCATATATCTTATGTGATATATATATATATATATATATATATATATATATATATATATATATTCAGAATGATATGAAATGGAGCTGACACTGTATGGGACAGCTGGACGGATGAAGCCAATGCATAATGATGCCAATGTCAATGTAACCATATATCTCCAGTCTGTCTCGGCGAAACACAAAATAGACATGTCATCAATAACACTCTGACAATACATGTACATGTGCTTCAACAAAGGTGGACATGACAGAAATGCACAATAGAATACAATGTGTCATCGTACATACAACAAGCATGTGTTGCTGTGGCACAGCGCACAAATACCATCCAATGGCATTACGTGGATGCAGCAAGGTAACAGTATCAGCCTCCACAGGTGTCCAGATATGTCACTTCTGTCTTCTCTAATATGCTCCTGGGCAAAGAAACGTATTATCTTGGCTTGATGGTAAATTAATTAAGCGGGCAGAGATTCTCCAGATAGATGTCTTTGGTATTGATGTTGCAGTTTATAAAACGCCTATGCTAAGTAAAGGTGAAATTATTACAAGCTTGTTGCCTCTTCAGCGACAGAATCTTTGTTTAGCATGCTGAGGTTTGAGTGTTGTTTATTTTTAACCTTCATTCAGTGCATCCTTGCGCTTGTGGTGCCACAGAAACAAACTTCCGAAAGCAAGATGGTGACAAAAGGGGAATTTAATCTTTTTCCCCTTAAAATGGCCAAAACTGGCTGATGGTCAAATGTTGTCTGCTTCAATGTTTTCCACTGATTTCAACAGTTAATGAAAAAAAAAAAAAAATTGGGAGAATTGTAGATGACACCTATCAAGATCACATGGCCCAGCCCAACAGGTTTCCTTGGCATGGGTCAAGCACAGAGTGTCCCATCCATGCCACGGAAAGCTGCTGACTCAATCTTAATTCAAGGGGGAAATGGTTAATGTAACCTGACAGAATTTAAACTGAATTTTAACTTATTACATGTACTATGACAATTTTTGCTGTAAAACAAACTAGATTTTCTAACCTGACATAGAAAAAGCTAGAATGTTGCTAAATATTCCAAATTTATAGCAATTGCAATGGTATGTAACTCTGATGTTCCTAAGGTAAGTCTGTATTTGAGCCACATGTCACTTAACTTTTTTAACTCTTTTAAGTACCAAATTTTGGACCGAGTCAACAACTTTTCTCTCCGGAACTATAGGTGTACTGGTACTTGAATGAAAGGTCTTTTTACAAGAAAAACGAATCTGGGATCCTAATGACGATTTTAAACGAGTCTGACTTAAGCAGATTGACTTATAGGTGATTGGCACTGAAAAAGTTAAGCATACTTACATGTACATGTAGTGCTAAACAGGGACAAAACAGTAATGTGCATTGTAGGATAGTACATAGTATCTGTAACCTTAATCACATAACTTTTATGCAGTTGGTTAAAATATACTATCTGCAAACGGTTAAATCGTCTTATCCGTAACGGATGAATATATTTTTGCCTGCATCTGCACAGTGTATCTGAAATTTCAGTCCAGTTTTCGAAACTCTTCTTAACTTGCTATCCAGGAAGTGTCTTTCCTTCACATGCAAATTAAATGTACACACATCTCCCTTTGACTTTGGGAATAACCTGAGCTAGCACAACTCTACAAATCTTTAGCTCAGTCATGAGGCTTTCTGCTGTAAGCTCGTGTAAGATGTTTGTGCAAGAGTACACATAATAATTCACGTGTCAAACTGAAACTAAGATAACAGGGTTCTCCCTGCAGTCACTTAGGGTGGTTGCAACATTATAATATATATATATATATACTGTTTCAGCCACTAATAAGACAGAAACAGTAAGCTCTGGGACTTACATGTAGTCCTATGCAGACAGGAGTGGTTACCCGTAATTTAACTCATTCTATACTATGGTCCCAGGCCTTGGTCAGTGGTTCTGCCACTGACTTAACACTACAGGCATGTTGGTACTTGAACGAAAGCTCTTTTTATGAAGAATTTAAATATGCAATTGCCATCTTAAATCTAGGTACATGTACATAGGCGAAAAAAATCATGGACTGGTATGGAATGAGTTAAGACCACGCGGGGCTGGCTCTAGAGTGAGCTTCAAGTGCAATCTATTTGATATAATGAAGACAGCATGTCTCTTTTTAACAGTGTGAGATACAATAGGACTTCCAGAGGCTGGAAATTATTAAAGGCAAAGTCTACGCCAAAGATGTAAAAACCACTGGCATTTGCACATTGCGAATTCTCTCATGCTTCTTGATTGATTGTTCTACCTGTCATAATTAACAACCACTGTATTCATAAATCGAGCATTGTCTTTGTCTGTAAGACATGAAGCATGACTTTGGTGCAACATCTTGCAGAAATTTTTCATTTACATAAATCAATCTCTTTGGATAAACAACATCCCTGTGGCAGGAGACAATTTCAACCCTTCTTTGAAAGCATTTGCAGAATATATTTCATTGACAGCAATTTGTCCTTTACGTCAAGCTCTGTTCTGCCAAAACGTGCTATAAATCACATTCCTTCGAAACCTGCCCAACCTTTGATCACGTGTTTGTTCAACCTCACTATGTCACATACAGCACATGGGGATTACCTTTCAGTTTTTTTTTCCTCTCGCTTCTTGAATAAATCAACAGGACAAAACAAATGTCTCTACGATCTTCAAATGAAATACACATGCCTAATCCTGCATGTTTCTTCCACCTTAACAACTACATGTCCTATTCATCTTTCCACTTGTTTCCGGGTTTGTACAATAAATCATCAGTTTTAAAGAGGTGCCGTAAAATTTCCCCAGTAAATTAAGCCTCATAACTGGACTCTTTCTGGCTGTTGGGTGGGTGTAACAATCTGTTTGAATTAGGTTATTGTGTCCATGCCACATCGTTGTGGCCAAGGTACTGATCTGTGGGTGAGTTACCCTGCAGGCTGGGGGGGGGGGGGAGAATAAATAGCTGGTCAACCTTCCAGAGACACTATTAATGGCACTGAAATAATTACACTCTGTCATTTACACATACATTTAATTTTTACAAACATCCTTACGGGGAAAAAAAAGGGCATTAATAAAAAAACACATAAAGCTCCGGGCATAAAAAAAGCATTGCTCACTTGTAGTATGAAGATTTGATGGTGAAATTAACAGATTCATCTTTCACAATTAACTCATATACATGTAATTCATACAAATTTATTACATGCACTTGCTCAACACTGACACTGACAGCAATGGAAAAATTACTTTAATGTGCTTGACACACTATTTTTTTAGAAATTAGCACCACAAGAAAACAATGTACATGGTAATATAAACGTTTCAATGGAATATCAAATGCAGCTCAATACTATAGCTACCATTTACAACACACACTGTATCATACACAAACATTACAACCAAAGTTTGGACGTGAGCTTGAATCAATGCTTTGAACTTGCAGGCAACCCGGCAATAAAAACCAGTCATCAGTGAAGCCGAACTTGTCACAACTTGTCGCGGACACCGGGGCGAAAGGTACACCAACAATGTCATATCTTTGTATACCTTCTGGAGTGTCCACTCGCATGCTGGAAACTTTCCCTTAGAACTGGATTCAAGTAGCTGTATGTACAGTGGTCCCTGTCTTGAGAGACTGCCCTTAGGGCAGGTGAAAATGTGGTCTTTCAAAACAGGTGGTCTTTCATTAGAGGTATAATAACATGGAAAAGATAGCACAGTGTTCCGAGAGAGTGGTCTTAAAAAGATATGTGGTCTCTCATTGGAGGGGTCTCTCAAGACAGGTTCCACTGTACAGGCAGAGCATGAAGTCCAGCTTTATCACTGATAAACAATTAACTGGAGAGGCATTTACAATGTAATTAGTCAGCCAGTACCAGATAACAGTGGATGTTAATCATTTGCTTCATCTACCAAATGGGTAGAGCTGGCACCCCACTGCTCTTATTAACATAATTAACACAATGCGCATGCCAAGGAACACGTAACATGGACCCCCCATTGTACCTGACCTGGCCTTTCATCTACTAGGGGTATGGAGCTAGCCTTCCTCTAAAGCAGTGATTCCATCATGCGACCTACATGTACAGGAGGGCAACTCATCACACAACGATCATACAGTTCTTTTATGGGCTAATGAATGTTTATATTCAGCTATGTTTGTGCATCTCATATAGCTGTTAGTTGTATCCCAGTATGCAACAGTTCAGCTCTCAAAGCCTATACCCTTTGCACCGACCCACTCTGGAGATTTCTGCATGAAGGTCTCTGCAATATGAACATCTGACCTCCTGGCAAAAATACATATACATCATGCATGTAACTGTCTACTAACTACTTTGGCAACCTTAAATTTTTAGAGCAGCTCTGTTCAGAATAAATCTCCTTTTTGTTTTACGTTATTATTTATTTAGATGAGGATATGCTTTTGGAGTGAACAGTTTAAAATATCATTTATCTGGCCTTGATGCAAAATTCTATAAAATTTAAGTTGTCATGCCAGAAATCTTTCTCTTTCTCAGCACTGCCATTCGTGGCCACTTATGCAGGGTAACCCTCCTTTAAATTACAAAGGAAAACTGAGAAAATGATTTTCAGCAAAACACTACATGTATATGCATGCACGTACATCTATAAATAGAAACCAAAACAACGGAAAAGCTATGAGAACAAGTTATGACAGTTTTCGTAAAATTATACAATGCTGCGGAAATGATGCCCTCACAGCACTTGAAGCTGGCAACATACATTTATGTATGAGGAATACGCAAAAGACCCAAGTTGTAATGGACTTCTGCAGTGGATTGAATTAAATCTACAATATTATCACACGGGTGTACACGACCAGACCGCCGGCATGACAGCCCGTCTGAGGCTCTACAATGCCAGGCTCCAGAAAACTGCCAACTTTCATTAACGAAACCAGAGAGCCACCTGTCAGCTTTATCTACACAGCCAGAATAACTGGGTTGATTTGTCAAGATCTAGCTGTCTCCTTTTTTTCTCACTATTAATAGGGGAGGGAGGGACATTCAATATTGTACAAGTACATGTGGAGCAGGACTAAAAATATCTGTTATTCAAGGCTCAAAGACCATTCATGGCTTTACATCTGCAGCTCATATATTCTGTATTTAAGAATTAGATGATCGCGTAACCGAGATCGGCTGCTTTAACCACGATGTGGCACTCCTGTTTCTAGATGTACATCAATGTCGTACTCTGCTACTGGCTGAATGTTTATAGCTCATAAGGTGAACGGACTGGGATGGTATACAGTCGGCCAAATCACATTTTTAACCTTTCTGGGTCACAAAAAAAACCTAATGTCTGATGCTTTCCTTGGTCCATAGCATGGCCGACGCACACCAAGGAAATTTAAGGCTGCTGATTTCGGACACGTCACCAGGAGTAAGACTTGTTCCAATTTTCATTCAAAAATATTTTTTAATAAAGAACAAAACAAACGACATTACATGAAAACACTACAGCAGACATTTCACATCCAAACACTTTTGGGCCATTTGAGCAGAAAAGCGTTCACCCACCACCCCGCACCCACCCACCTATTCCTTGAAGGTTTCACTAAACCACATGTATGTCTATGAATTCTTAATCTGAATTGATGTGATGCATGGTTGTCAACACATCGAAGCAGACAGATGTGTCAGGGTCTAATTTGTCACTGTTCCCACCCATTTTTATTGCTGCCAAAGCAGATGACTGAGTCTGATGTTTATGGATTGTTCCTTTTGAATGGGCAGGATCTATCTGAGTAATTGGGCGTAAAATCAGAAGGTACAAAGGGTTGTCTTGATATAGTAGAAAGACTGAGCCACCAGCTACAACCACGCAATACATAACCACTCTAATCTCCTTACTGTCTGAAAATGTACCACCCATTTCCCACCAAAATCTTTAAAAGTCTCTCCCAAAAATACATACACACAGTTTTCTTTTTTTTCTACTACATTATCTCTTGGTGAATTATTTTCTTTAAAAAAACTGCAGGGTGTCGCTTCCAAAAAGGATTTTGCCAGAGGTCAGATACACCCTCTACAGATAAGCTCGGGACACAACCTGTGCCTGGCAATTTGAGTGAACTGAGAGGCTGTGTGAAGTTTACAGTCCATTACAGAAAGAGGATCTCATTTATAGGAAATAAAGTGACAAATTATGATAGCTGTATCAGCTGGCAAACAAAAAATTGGAACATTTTACGAAACTTGATCAGCAATATATGAACATCTTCTTGGCTGGCACAGCAAGAACAGTCATCTCAAAACCAGTCTCAGACACAAAAAAAATACGCATTTGTCTGAGAAAAGCGATTTTACTGCCGTACCCAACTTGTTCTGACTCATAACTTTCCAAATTTACAATGTAAACTGATGACAGAATTACTTTAAATGACAATCTGGCTTACTTGTGTGCAAGTGGATATTCTTCCTTATTTCTAACCCTGAAAACTATATGTATGAATATGCCAAGGGGGACAAAGGATCGTAACATGCACAGACATATATATTTACACACACACATATATATATACAAAAAATATATACATACATACACATAATAAATGAAGAAAATAGTGCAAGAAGATTAAGTGTTAATTATTGCTTTATTGACCTTCTCCAGTGCTCTCGATGCCAGCTGAGAATCGCTCCAATGTAATGAGTCCCTTGTGTCAACGTTTCCACTTAAATTTTTCACCAGCACTAAACACCCTGAAGAGGAACCACATCTGGACAAGAGCTACCAGGAGACATGCCCCAGGTCAACAGCTTTCCTTCATGTGGGCTGGGAACATTATGGCCAACCTACATCATGGTAATTAAGTTGTTGACGCAGTCTTATTTTGGCCAGGAAAGGGTTAAATATAAAATAAATAATCATCATTTTCGTCTGAATCTTATCGCTTTATTCCGTTCCTTGTGCATTTCAGGATTTTATCAGAAGGATATAATTACATTATGTCCTACAGGGATAGGTTGCCCAGTATATAATTACTGATCGACCTCCAATTGGCAGGAAGGTCATATATGTATTTACTGTCAACACACACATAAACTGTTTAAGCAGAACGCCAAGTACTTCAGGGGAGATATTCTTCGTCTCCCCTTTCCCCATTAATCAAGTCGTAAATCGCACTTCTTAAGTGGCATCCCTTCGAGTGCAGTACTTATTTAAGCATTTTTTCCAGCTTTTTTCGACCATTACGCAATACCCTCCGATCCCTCAATGAAGTCTCCTGTTGGGCAGCACCACATGCCTATCACAGGTCGCCATCAGGAGCCCCAAACTTTGCTTTACCTCATTCTATCTGGTCCTGGAAAAACACCTGTCTCGAATCTGAAGACAAGTCCCTACTCTCCTATCAACTTGCACATCTGACAGGACAGATGTCAAAATGGATGAGCTTGTTGTTCAAGGCAGCTTCTTCTCAATAGAACTTGTCAAAAGATGGTGGAACACTACTTGGGCCTGTGCAGGTCCATTGTATTCTTGTCTCCATTACAGCAATTCAAACCATTTGTCAATGAACAAATCTTCCGCATGACGAGACGTTATAAAGTAAACCTGGTCTGGGTTGTTTGTGTGGTGAAAATGGACAGTGGGAACTCTGGAAAAAAAGATTCTGTTAAAAAAAAAAAAAGTACATTGTGGTATACTCGTGTCCCAAAAGACCTATTTCACTGCACTTTCAGAATACCTGCTAGAAATAAAGTGGATCAATATGATTTCCATGTGATGCTAAAAATACAATTTTCTTGAAAATACCACTGGACACCTACAGTTATTTTCCTTCACCTGCACAGGCCAACCCCATGAGATCCCTGACACTGATCTGCAAAACTCTGTCTGGGTCAAAATATCGCTTGCTCTAATCCAATAAGCCTGTGTGTGGAATCTGTGTTTACATGATGAGATAAACGTTGGAATTTATACATGTATATCTCCTTGACTCTTTCAGGGCAAAGGCTTGACTGAGTCAATACCTTTCCTTGGCATGTTATAGGCACATTGCATCCAAACCACACCAGAGAAAGATGTTGACCTGGACCATTCTTGTGGCCTTTGTGTGGGTCCTCAAATGAACGGTCAGTTTACAAACAGCATGAATCCAAGAGGGTTATGTCAATCCAGAGAACATCAACCTTGATATTGGCAATGAGATTTAAAACTATCCTTTGTCCAGATACAGTTTCCCATTCACCCATTCGGTTCCATCATCTAAATGCAGAATTTTTGTGCAAAATCCATAGATTTCAAAAACTACAAACTGTGATGTATGGAGAAAAGGCCACACAGTATCTCCACATTCTCATCCACACTCTTACAGTGTAAACCACAGTTGAAGAGACAGATAAAGCCTAACCCAAAAGAAGGTGAACAGGACTCATGATACTGTAAATTGCTTTAATTTTGCTGCATTCTTATTTTCGTTTATTTTTGCTGATTGCACAAAACTGAAAATAAAAACACAGTGATATAGTATTTTAACATTATTTGAATGGGAATTATGTCCAAAACAGTAGAAATGAAAACTACAGTGAAATGTCAAAAATACAAGAACTGTAAAAATTAATACATGTGACAATAAAGCAATTTAGAGTAGTTAAAGTTAAAAGTTACTTTTCTTTCTATTTTTTTTTAAATTAAGGCCAAACTGAGCAATAGGTGCACATGCAGTACATGTACTTTCATTATTATGAACGCATGATTACCAACTTTGTCAAGCAATGATATTTTGACTGTGTTTTACATTAAAAAATTGTCATAGTAAAGTCAACAATTGATATATAATTATACATGACCATATATACATTAATTTTTTTAAAGATTTCTCTGTTTACATATGTTCTGTAAAATTTGGGTGTTACTCTGATGCGTGCATCTTCATAAAATAGATTAGACTAGGAATTTCTGTGTATTATGCCTGGTTTCAACTTAAACAATTCAACACCAGATTTACGCTGTTAAAATCAATCTATGCTATATCAAGTTTTAACAATCTACTTGTGTGCTATTAACTTTTTCACCATATATAAAACAATCAATGTTATCAACCCTATCACAATGTATGCTCTTATCACTTCAACAATCTGTACAATTAACCTGTTATTGAGCTCTTTTAAAACCACGAAAATCTTTACAATTAACTCTGTTGACATGGTAGACTTTTAACACTTAAGCAACTAATGGTATAAACACTATAAACAACCTATGTCCAATAACCCTGTAAAAATCTTTACAATCTATAATGTTGAAACTTCAAGAATCTATACCATTGACCCTTTCCCCTTTCAAAGGCAACAGCTTTTGATTCTTGGTGTGGGTTGACTGCTATCAAAATAAGCTTTCCTGATAGATGCCAGGAAGTTTTTTTTGTGTTCTCTCTCTCTCTCTCTCTCTCTCTCTCTCTCTCTCTCTCTCTCTCTCTCTCTCTCTCTCTCTCTCTCTCTCTCTCTCTCTCTCTCTCTCTCTCTCTCTCTCTCTCTCTCTCTCTCTCTCTCTCTCTCTCTCTCTCTCTCTCTCTCTCTCTCTCTCTCTCTCTCTCTCTCTCTCTCTCTCTCTCTCTCTCTATCGTTCCAAAAAGTACCAAAGTTGGCACAGTGATTGACCTAGTAGTGAAATGAATTTCCCCTTTTGTAATAGTCAACATATTGAAAATTATGCAAATGAGGACCATTTGAAATTTTAAATGTTTAATATCATGAAAAGTATCATTGGTGGAGGTACCATTTCAACTAATTTCATAGACTTGTGGTATGGGTGCATCTAGTAAACCACAACAAAAAAGCTGTAGAATCATAATTCATGCTAATTGGAGACACTTTGAAAGTTGAAATGTTTAATTAAAAAATGTTAAAGGTAGAGTTGCCATTCCAACTTTAATCACAATGAAAGGTTGTGAAATTTTAATTTTAATTTAAGCAAATCAGGGTCACTTGTAAAGTTCAAATGTTCAATATCTCCAAAACTATTAAAGGCAGAGGTACATGTACCATTAACACTTTAATAACCTTCATAGGTTTGTGCTCTAGGCAGGTCCAAAAGACCATTTGCAAAGAAAAGTTTCAGAATTTTAATTTATGCTAATTAGGGACACATGGACAACTGAAATGAGGTAGAGGTGTTCCTCATTCCTTCAATTCTAAAGTTTCTGCTACAGTTTTAGCCATATGCTGTACCTGTACTTTGAATGCCTGCTTAGGCATTACGTAACAGAAATTTAATGAGCAACGTACGATGAATTCTTGATTTCAAGTCGAGTTGTATGCATGAATTCAATGTTCAAAAGATCACTGGTGTCATCCCCATGTTCTCTCATGTTTTGCTGCAGGTGCAGCCCTGCATGCACACAGAAAGTCAAGATTGTACGATTTCAATTTATGCATATCCACGCAGACTGGGTTGCTTCTGAAGTGAATCTTTCTTGCTTATTCTAACTGTTACTGTTGAGAAAGAAATACACTATTATGATAACACTTATTTTTTGTATGCATAAATTTTTACAGGTTTTGCATTTCAGACATATAAACAAAGTTTCGGTTTCATTATTTTGGGCATAATTCCCTCTTAAGTATATGGGATAATGCTATTTCATTATGGTTTAATTTCAAATTTTGTGCCACCAATGAAATAAGTGTAAATGAAAATAGGACAAAATGAAGTAAACACCTATTTGGGAATCATACCCCTGCATTGCTATATCAGAAACCGTCTTGCAAGAAGAGCTGTCACAAGCAGGAAGCACTGGGTATATAGAGACAATGAAGCAGATGACATTTAACTTCCACCACTTTTGATCAGTCTGGGGTGGAAAGTGTTTAACCAGGTCTGGAATGGAAAGTGCATAACTCACACCAACAACACAATTCTGACCAGACCTCAAAGATATTGTCCAAAAATTCTACACTCAGCTGACTGGGTTTTTTTTCAGTCTTTTTTGCTTGTTTGTTTTTTTTTTTTTTTTTGTTTTGTTTTGTTTTTGTTTTTTAAATTTTAAATGCAAGGCATTTCTATCTGGAAATGCGACCGTCAGTCAGTACAAAGCCAAAATCTGTTCTCAAAAAAGTTCAGGTACCTGGACATTGCAGCAGACTGTTTGCTGCATGCTTCTTGGAATATTCCAATCCCCTGGATGTCTTTCCTGGAAAATCTTGTATAGCGTTCCAGTATGTCAGCTTATCTACTTTATTCAATTGCATTCTTCTCTTCACTCCAGACTGTTGATTATGTGTTATTTAGCCCACACAGGCAATCATGAAACTCAACTGACATCTATCCATACATGCCAATATAGTTGCAGCAATATTTGAACATTCTTTTCCATCAATGTCCAGACATAACAACATATATCGACAGGTGTTACATATCGTATCGTTGATACAGACATCAAAACAATACAACGCTTGCTAAATTGTATCAGTCAGAGGGCACAGTAGGTGAACGAAGACACGTACACAGGAAGACACATGTAAACCACAAATAATGGAGCTCATGTCATAAACATATACATATTGTAAATGATAGTCTGCAGTACACGAAATGACATAGATAAGTGTCAACACACACAGCACCAAAACCCTTTCCCGCTCAAACCGGCCAAAACCGGCTGGTGGTCCATTGTCGTCTGCTTCACTGTTTTCAACAAATTTCGACAGTAATGAAAAAAAAAATTGACTAAAAATTGTAGCTGAAACCTATCAAGATCAGATGCCCCAGGTCAACACCTTTCCTTGGAATGTTATGGTGTCATTGAAAACCAGAGCTATGCCTGGGGCGCATGCATGTGTCACCAGCATAATTCAAGCCACTCCAAAGTTTTTCTACAATGCTTACTCAAGCATGATGTAACCAATGAAGTGTGACAGTGATGGTACAAATCTGTAGTGACCATCACTATAAATCATTTACCTAAGTACGAAAGCCCTACCCAGTGTAGTTAGTGAAATAATGTGCCACTCTGAAGTTTTTTGTTGACAGACATCCGAAAAGTAAGTGCTTAGTCTCGTCAACAGCTTACACTGGCGAGACAAAAATCCAAAACACAAAAAAGATTTATAGTTTTGGTTGGAATGTACTCGCAAGTTGTGACTCAATGTGTGGTTGGCAGGCAGGCAGATATATTTTGAAGTCAAATAATTCAGAATTATCTTCTTTTTTTTTTTACTTTTCTTCTAAATTACGCATTGAATATCAGTTGCCAGCTCATCTCAATTATTTTAGACGAGCTTTTTAAGGGGAGTGAAAAATCACACTCCTCAAATGTGAAGGCCTGAAAGTGCTAAAAGTATGCCATGAAAAACTGTTGACCTGGACTAGTATATTCTATGTAGCTATAGGCATGCTGGTACATGTACTTAAATGAACGATCATTTTACAAGGAATACGATTATCTAGCACCCTTATTATTATAATTGAGACCAGTCCATTTTAAGTAGTTTGACTTAAGAGTCAGTTGGTGCTGAAATAGTTTAACTGCCAGAAAAATCAGCTGGATGTAAAATGTCATCCACTTCAATTGTTCATTAATTTCAGCATTAATGGCCATAATTTCAATGAGAATAGTATGGTCTTATATACGTACTCAAGATTAAATGGGACAGCATTAAATGAAAGCATACGTCATTTACTATTCATATTTAATGGTCCATGTATATTATGTTCCCAACATGCACTTTTTTTTCATCTACAGAGATTTTATTGCCCACTGGCCTTAATTTGGCCTTGCAAGGTCACTCAAGGTCAAATGTGACAGTTCCAAGTGAAAGGTCCTGTGTCATTGCCTCTTAATGCTCAATAGTAACTACATTTGTATGGACCCAAAATGCATCATTTTCAATCTACAGCCGAAAATACTGTCCACAGAACTTTGCTGATCAATCAATGAAGCACAATTTAACAGTATCCAAAGGCATCCCTACCCTCACCAGATAAGCTCTACTGGCTAATTTTCCGAAGCCCATCAAGTATAATACTATTTCAGAGAAATGGCAGGGGGACAAGATTGGCCCAATAGATGTCTTGAGACGTTTTCTTCCTTCATCTTACATTTTAATTAGTATTGAAGTATGCCATCAAACTTATGATAACCGTTACAAGATACAATATCAATGGACACTTGCAGGCAATGGGATACAGTGTCATCAAGGCTGGGTTAAGTGTATTTTATGGATCCAATGCTCCACATATCCGTAACTCATTCCATACTATGGTTACAGGTCTTTGGTCAGTGGTTCTGGCACTGCCTGGCAACTCATGCTGCAGCTGCCCTTGTGGCAGAACCACTGACTTAAGACCATAGGCATGTTGGTACTTGAATGAAAGCTCTCTTCATGAAGAATTTAAGTAAGCAACTGTCATCTTAAATCAAGGTAAATATACGAAAAAAAATCAGGGACTGGTATGGAATGAGTTCAACACCGCAAGCACGGAAGAAAAACAATGCACAAAAGCTGATTCAGTATCCACTACATGCTGTCATAGTTCAATGTCTTCATGTCTATACAGTTTCAGGTCTTGTGCGGCTATTCTGATCAGTACATTGTTGCACTGCTGCAGTATCACCATACGCTTTTTCAAACATTTTTATGGTGTTCTATACATATATTGCAAGAACCATATCCCCTACATGTATTTCAAGTTTTCCCACAAGACTTCTCGTTTGTTACTATATGCAGAGTTCCCAGCATATTCCCGTGATGTCTAAATGTGAAACAATGTCAAAATCGAAAATGTCCATTTTATCATAGAATGTTGACAGCAAAGTTAGTTTCTGCTGCTCACAGGCAGATCTTGGAAGGTTGTGGTGTTATGTTTTAGTAATTTTCTTTATGTTCAAGACCAGTTCTTTGATGTGCACTTTTTTCCAGATATTTTCCAGGTGATTGCCACTGTTCAATGCAGCCGTATCACCAAAGAGTCTTCTTCTGTGTCCATAATATTTCACAGATACCCCAAAATTCTGTCATTGTTATTATAAGCTGTGTCATTTACTTGAACAGATGGTAAAAAGAGAAGCCCATGGGCCTAATGCTCTGCTGACCACCATCACCAAAAAGTCATGATAGTGTTTAAAATGTGCACGCCACATCCAGCTTTTTCATACATGGTCTATTTGCTCAAATCTGATAACTTTTCATGTTGTTGAAGAAAAACAATAAACTTGGACAAATGCCAAAATCCATAATCAGTGGATCATGCTAACCCAAAAAGTAGGTCATCAAGCACAGTTTTATGTCCAATGTACGTGTAATCAAGCACAATTTTACTCTGGAGGCTCAATTCTCTTTGCCATTGATGTCCAAGCTACACCCTGCCATTACAAAATCACCTGTTTCAACTGTGCAGGCCTGGTGATGTCACAAAAAATAGGTCAAGGTCACTGATATTATATAACATGCTAGCACTGGGCATGGTCTATATACATGTAACTTATAAATTTGCAAGTCTAATGCAATTTCTTTTTAAGATATGGAATTTTATATCTTTAAACACATTTTGGCTCAAAATTTCTGTCTAATTTATGATACATAGTGCCACTGATATCATAAGAAATTGAGACTTTAAACTCTTTAACAATCCCATTACATTTCATGAAGGTCTATCAAACATTAATGATGCCAGAGAAGTCACAAGATTTCCATATTTTGACCCATAAATTACATAATACTGAAGGTGGTGCCACCAATATCAAACTCGACCTAGATTTTCATACACTTGATAAGTCCTGAAAATAATATGCGGCTATCTGAACTGCATGTGGACTGTATTGGGCTCTCAAGTATAAAGTTAAGGGACAAACAGACAGCCAGATGGACGAAAGGACAGACAGATATGAGTGATCGCATAAGCTCTGTAACCTTTGGTCAGCAGAGCTAAAAGGTGTAGATTAGCTATGGATGGTGCAGAAGCTGCTGGCTGGTTGAAAAGATAAATGAACAGAGAGGCAAATGATCACGATTACTATACATCCCCCCACTTCATACACAGGCCATAAAAAGACATACAATGCTCTCAGTTGATGTAAAATGGTGTAATCTTCAGATCACATGATCTCTGTGTGCACTGAATCAAATCAATCAAAATTGGAGCCATTTTATGTCCAACTATTGAAGTCTTTAGTGTGTACCATTTGGTTAAATCTATTGACCGGTGCAGTTACTGGTTTGCAAGTGGTTGGTCTGTGATATAATGACAAAGTACCTGTCTATCCTTATAGCAAGACCCTGGAATGCCACTCTGTAGTTCTGATTGATGTTCATGCTCATCCGTTTCTGATGCTAATTATATTGAATGAAAATGCGATTTTGATATGCCAAGAAAATTGTATGAATGATTTATTAGCTTTATTACCTTTAATTAAAAAAATTAAATAAAACTGGGGGCATATTTATTAAAATGGAAGCTGTCTACATGTAATGACAGCATTCAGAGGGCAGGCCTGAGAGTTGGCCTGTCGTAGGTACTTCATCAGCTGTTTGTCTTTTAACTGGATTGAAGACAGGCCTTCAAGTTGGCCTGTTTGTTGCCCTTCATTATATGATTATCTTTTAGCTGCATCCAAAAGGTAGGCCTTAAAGTTGGCCAGTCTGTTGTCCTCCATAATGTGCTTGTCTCATGATAGCATCCAGAAAGTAGGCACTACATGTGTGTCTTGAGACACCATCAAGAAGGCAGACTTGTAGGGGGGCCTATCTGCAGACCTTCTTTACATGCATGTACATGTATATATATTTGTTTTGCAACAGCATGCTGAAGGCAAGACTTTAAGGTAGCCTGTCTGCAGACCTTCTTCACATATTTGTCTTGCAACAGAATGCTGAAGGTAACATTTTAAGGTGGCCTGTGTGCACACCTTCTTTACATATTTCTTTTGCAACAGCATGCTGAAGGCAAGACTTTAAGGTGGCCTGTGTGCACACCTTCTTAATACATTTGTCTTGCAACAGCATGCTGAAGGTAAGAGTTTAAGGTGGCTTGTCTGCTAGTACAGGTTTGTTGCAAATTATCCATGGATGCAAGCCTGAAAACCAGTCTGTATCTGGTTACTGCAGGTTTGTCCAGGAACACCTTGCAGAAATCCAACCCTAACGATGGCCTGTCTGAGTCTGGAATATTGAAAATGGCTTTTTAGATACACTTCATTACAGGTTCACATTTCGACATCATCAAAAAGGCATTTGTTGATTGATAAAAGGCATTTTAATCATGATCAGGAAGCTCCTATGACCAACTTATATAAATATAAAATTTTATTTTCAGAGGGTGACTCGGTTAGCATCTATAGACATTAATCTTCCCTGAGGCCCTCCAAGAGAGCAGGTGAACAGAAACAGTAATAAACATGGTGAATATTTACACAATTAAATCAGAAGGTCACTCTAATGTTACGATTTATTTTGATTAGATGTGCTCTGTACGAGTTCTTTTAAATGTCACCAGACTAGGCGCATCCTCAACTGTTGTGGGCAATGAGTCCCATACTACAGTACTTGAGTAGCTTACAGCTCCTTTCAAATATGAGGTTCTTGGTTTACCTAGGTGCAAATATCTCCTGTTTACAGACCTTAAATTTATATTTATGCACATCCATAACATACTTATACATTTCTCCCATGTATGGAGGCAAGAGACCATTCAAACACTCGTAAACTATCAAGGCCTTCTTACATGCAATCCTTTGATCTAAGCTCATCCCTTGCAGTTTGGATAATAAATCTTTATAACTGTTTCCCCCAGACACATTCAGAATTGAGTATGTTGTCATTTTATATAGCTGTCTCAGCTTCTATAACAGTCCTTTTTGAACAGTTTCCCCATATACTACAACAGTATAGTCTATGCGTGGTAGAATTAATGCAAGCATTAACATACAGTTTTCGAACATGGGACGGCAGATAGTGGTGGATCCTTCTGAGAATTCCTAGTTTACTAGCAATCTCTCTAAACATTATTTTGACATGCTGGTCCCATGTTAACTTCCTGTCAATATGTAGTTCAAGTACTTTTTGAAAGTCAGATTTTATTGTCGTTTACTCAAAGCAAATTTAATGACCTGCCTATCATAAGTTATCTTGAACAATGGTAATAATTGGGAATAAAACATATATCTATACCACATGTACATGTATATAATGTAATCTCAGTTAATGGTAGTCTACATGCATGTCTTTCAACAGCACCAATCTTTAAGGACATTTCTTATTTTTCTCAGATATATACAAATTTGCTCCAATTGCACACACACATGGGTCTTGTGACCTTAAAAATGAGGTCAAAATCAGCAAATTGTAATCAGGTCAAGAAATAACATCAAAGATACAAACAAATTGGGGTGAATTTGAGTTTGATGTGGTCTGTGAATTGTATTCAGTCTCATGCACAAGAAACAAAATCTGTATCACTGACATAACAACTAGAAACATTAAAACAGTTATCAGTAACTGACTAAATATCCCCCACTTTGCACACACATGTGGGTGTTGTGGCCTGAAAAATGAGGTCAAAATCAGGAAAATGTAATCAGGTCAAGAAATAACATCAAAGATACAAATTGGGGAGAATTTGAGTTTGATGTGGTATGGAATTATATTTTGCTCACGAGGATTCTGCCACAGATGGGCAGTTGGACAGACAGTCAGGCAAGATGAAAACAAACTGTAAGCCCCAGACTTTGTTTGCATTGGGGGAAGGTAGAATCACTACCAATACCTGGGCAGTATGGGGATGATTTTTTGGCTAGATATTGATAGCTTCAGTAAAAATGACATGTAGCTGTGCAGCATCCAAATACAGAACTGGTGACAGCGTTATGGATGAGTTTGTACAAAGTGTATCAATGTGGATGGGCAGATGATAGTTGCATTTTGAATGCAGATGTGCACATAAGACTTGCATCCACCATGTTTAAATGAACCTACACAGCTAAGAAAAACTGTGTATCTGTGCATTAGCCCATGTCCCCACAGATTAAAACTTAAATTGACAGTTTTTCTGTGCAGCCACTGGCCTCATCCCTTTCTACATGTAAAGAAGCCTATATTTACCTGGGACATACCAAAACAATAGGTCTCACCTTCTATTCAGAAGATTTTACGATGCCCTCCCCCCTCCCTGCCCCCCCCCCCAAAAAAAACATAAATAAATAACATTAGTGCAGATGAATGACATATGACATCCCAAGATTTTGGTGAGTTAAAAAAGCAAAAGGGTTAATCTAAGGGATGCAGAACCCACATCGTGTGCCATCATCACCCTATCAAGAGATAAACCTGCCTTGACCCTTCTGTATTTGATCTAATCCATGGCCTCACTCCCTGTGCCTAAGCTTCAAAGTATAAGCATGCAGTTTATTTAAGATGTCCTTGAAGATTCCCACAAGTCGAGAGAGGTATAAATCCTGTACCAGGGAAAGACTTGGACAAGCAAACTATACCGCCCTATCTCTTCTAGGTGAGGTGTATAGCTCTCAGTCAGAGGAATTGACACATGAACTGCCTCTCAAGAAAAGATTTCCAGACAGACCTGACAATTAAGCTTAACCGGACTTCCTTTATCACCAAATCCAACAACTGACTAACTACATATGTGCCTTCACCATTGACTCCTGTCTTTCCCAGAAAAAAAACAACAAAAAACTAGACATAGCTTCAATGCAAAGCATTGACTGAAGGGTCCACCCTCAGGGATGGTTCAATATTTTCATCATTTTTGAATTAGTACTTTCAGTAAGCAAGGGGGGAAGGGGTTAAATGGGTCTGTACACTTTCACAGAATATGGAAAATGATGGTCAATTTTTGGCTTGTTTTGTGCAATTTTGCTATGACTTTTTTGGAAAATCATCATTTTTAAAGTACCAATTTGTGGGAAGGGAGGGGGATCATGAAATTTAGTACCCTAAGTACTAATTCAAAAATGATGATAACGTTGAACCATCCCTAACAAGTATGTGATTAGGTTGCCATTTGCTCACATTAGGTCATGGTGACACCAAATTCTAATCAGTTCATCTTGCCAGGTAAGATCGGCATATTGCCATATTTGAGGAAAATATGTGGAGGTATTCTGTAGATATCGCGGTAACTAGAATGTGCACATTTGGACAGACAGACAACCCGAAAACATAAAGGGTCTCCCCATGGGGCAGACCCTCAAAATAAATATTGCACTCATTCAAATAGGCACACATGCCCAAATGAGTACCCAGTGTGCTTATTGGAATTATTATGGTATCTATTTCCAGAATCAATGTTGTCCAATTTTGGATTCCCTGGTGATGACCATTTATTGATATCTATTACCAATGAAATTAGACTTGCCATCCTGCCAAGGTCAATGTCTTTAGATTGCTTGATCCATGGGGAACTTTCAAATTTTGCAACACCAGATTGGTAATTTGAGAAATTGCAAGAGAGCTTGATTATTGTCCTTGTAATTTGCTTAGTGCTTGTATTCTGTTCATCAGTGAAATAAAATTAATGAGGGAAGTATAAATAGAAATTCAGCTTATTAGGAAGTACAAGCACGCACGTCACTGGGACCAACCATAAAGACCATAACATAGTCCACTTAAATTACTTTTCATTACCAACTACAAATTAGTTCATTTAACCCCTTCACTTCCACATTATTGACCGAGTCAACATCTTTCCTCACCACACTTTGGGTGCAATGAAGCATGTCAAGGAAAGCTATTGACCTAGAATATTTTATTCTATGTAACTACAGGCATGCTGGCACTTGAATGAACGGTCTCTTTACAAGGAATATGAATCTAGCAGCATTATTTTAAGTAATAGCAGTTCATTTTAAGTAGTTTGACTCCAGTCACAGTTGGCACTAAAGGGGCTAATTGGAGGATATTCGCAAACTTGCATCTAATATATAATGGGTACCATATATAAATCTGTTAACCCAAAGACATAAGCCTTTTTTTTTAATTTTTCAAGTTGAAGATTTATTTAAGGTAATCTTTTGTTAACATCACATCACAATTAGGACTTTTGGAGAGAAAAAGATCTAATTTTATTGAGCATTCCGTTACAGAGATGGCTCTGACAGCAGCAAAGAGACAGCATGGAATCTGACTGAATATCACTCTCATGTACAGCTACTTAAATACCACTTCACTCTTTGTATGTCACCAATTACCGGTTACAAAGTTCAATCAATTATCATGAACCATTTTAATTATCTATCGCATGCTTGTCACAAAATACAGTTCATGTTGAAAGTATAGAACATAAATCAGGATTTAGCCAAAATAAAAGTTCATGGAAAGACTGAACACTGCCAGGTAGTGAGACACATGTCCAAAGTACTGTTGATGTAAGCCAGCCATAAATATGGCTTCACCTGGGACCACATGAAGTGCAGGGAACCAGATTACATCATCATATCAGTGTGGAATTGTTTGATACGAGGTATGGATCATCAACCACTGTCCTCTTGAATTAAGACTATATGAGTTTCATGGCTGGTGATGCAACAAAAATATTTTTGGTAACGACTACGTTCAGCTGAACATAAACGGAAAGGCCTAACTGACAACACGTCTACAATATATATTTCTGGAAAAAGAATCAAAAGGCAATCAGAGATTGCTGGATCCATGCAAACATAAAATCCCAGATATCGTTTAGAATATACATCCCCCCCCCCCCCGGACTGTAGCTATATATAATATATCGGTCAGTTACGTGACTGTATAATCTATGGACCCCACAGGAACATGAACTTTAAGACTGGGGTCAGAAGTGCAGCTCCCTTTCCCTATTGAGCCACATAATGAGCTCGTTAACACCTTGACACAAGGACTTGGAAAACAATTATGCACACAGACCACTCAAACCTGGCGGCAATGCCTCATATAGCACGACGCATGTACAACGTGCATTAACTGATGATCTGGCTGATCAATTATCTAGCTTGATCTCAAATGCAAAATAAAATGTTGAAAAATAAAAATGAACACAGGTAAATCTGTTAATCAACTAGCTCTGTAACTTCTATTCTTATCAAATTGATGTCTTGATAACCATTAACTTGATACAAGTTCACACTATGGCAGCACAGGATTTGTAGTTTCTTCATATTCACTGCACAATACAAAGGGGCCATAAAATCGTATGTGGTCAAATCTACGACCACTATCAAACGCATGCCCTGAAGTTGTTTTTTTTTATTTATTTTGATCTGCAAATGGAGTGTTATTAAGTGCTTTTATCTGAATTGTACTTATGTCTTTTTTTGTAAAGAACCACTTCCTGGTAGTCATTACCCTATTCCACAGTCTCAACTCTTTACACTGCATAAGCTAACGGGTCACTGTCTTACATATGTACATATGGAAGTACCCTTGTTCATATTGCATAAGTTCTTCTGTAGAAATTTGAGACAGGCTGTATTATTACTCCCAAATAAATCAACGGGTCTTCAGCGGTAACTACTCAGAACATGTTTTGGAGCCTGTACCCATACATTTCTCTCTAAGTAGTGGCTCCTTGTGTAAGCTAAATATTCAGCAAAGACAACGATATAATAATGAATAAATATGAGTACCTCCTGGAAAAAAACATCAATCCTATCCAAACAAAGCTGTCAGTAAAGTATACATGTAATCAATGTAAATCATCATAATACTGCAGTATGCTACATCCAGAATTAAAGTGGTTCAATCTACCAATATGTATGTAACATGATCTCCCTTTCCCAGTTTAGAATATACCGATTCAACAGCTTTCCTTGGTGTTGACCTGAAAGTTCCAGAAAGATAACACTTTTGGTAAAAATATAGGAAGATCTGGTTTTCTCGTACACATATATTTGCCCTTTTTACCACATTTTAAACATAGACTTTTTGTAAATATTAGCCCAACAAGAGTAAGACTAATGGCAGGTCTGACAAATTTGTTCAACAACAATGTTAACTCTCCATTTAGTCTCAGTAAGAAAACAACTTTAAAAACTTAGTACCCAAAGCTTCACAGGGCAACATGAATTGTGTTTTTCACTTAAACCCTCCCCCCCCCCCCAATTTCAGACCAAGTCAATAGTTTCCTTGGTATGAGTTAGGCACTAAGCACCCAACCCATGAAAAAGAATGCTGTTGACTGGGGCACATGTAATCTTGATAGTCTCACTTACAATTTTCATCCAATTTTATTTTCTATTACTGTCAAAACTAGTCGTAGACATTAAAATAGATGGCGTTTGACCACCATGCAGCCAGTTTTGGCTGGCTTAAGGCAGGAAAAGTTCGGTCAGCATTAAGCAGATATATATCAGAACAATATAGTACAGTGCTGCCCCTCCTTTAAAACCCCCGTCACCACACGCCATCCCCTCAGAGACCAACACCTTATGCATAAAATGGGGCATTTACTTCGTATTTCCCCCTCGATAGAGGCCATCCACCTTACGTGGCCATTTATTAAGTGCATTTTCATTGGTCTAACAAGGAGGGATACTATTGTACACAGAGGCACTTAACATTACTTTTCCATGTAGGATACATGCGCAAGTACAAAACACCTAATTTCTACAACAAATTCAGCCATTCAATATCATTTGGATCCATTTACAGCATACTGCCAACAAGAGCGCCCCCTAGGGAGATATGATCAATAGGAAGTCCCCAGTTGTCTGGTCATATCAGCCAGTTGATTACACATCTGTGATATGCATAAGTCAATAAAGTATGGACCCAATGTTTTCCATGGATTTTGAGGCAGGCCCAGCCCACTTCATTCACTCTCTATGGCACACATATGGTGGCATATACTTTTCTACCTAACTGTGAGGGCGAGAAAACTGAAAAAAAAATTAGACAAACCCACCATGCATACTGAGAACAGTAGGAGTTCTTTGTACGCAGTCCCCGATAATCGAACCCAGGTCACACAGGTGAAGGGTGAGCGTGTTGCAGCTCAGCCAACCATGCTCCCTGGTCAATAAGCTAAGGTAGTAAACTAACTTTCTCATCATACTATCTTAAATGACATGGGGTCCTTCACGACAGATCAATTAAAACCGAGTCAATCTAAAATTCAGATTTACCAATTTGGTAAAGTTTTGTTCATACACACGTGAGAGAGAGAGAGAGAGAGAGAGAGAGAGAGAGAGAGAGAGAGGAGGATGAGAGAGAGAGAGAGAGAGAGAGAGAGAGAGAGAGAGAGAGAGAGAGAGAGAGAGAGAGAGAGAGAGAGAGAGAGAGAGAGAGAGATGAGAGAGAGAGAGAGAGAGAGAGAGAGAGAGAGAGAGAGAGACGCCTGACGGTCTGGCTTGTTCTAGCTCCCATCATTTATTTCTATACCATTATTGGGTGCCAACCCAGCCATATTGCATTTCTTCGGATTCTTTATTATGTCTGGGTGCCAACCTGACATTTTGTTTTGATCATACATACATACATACATACATACATACATACATACATATATAAATGTGTATATATATATATATATATATATATATATATATATATATATACACACACGTGTGTGTGTGTGTGTCAGTGCAATTGATCAAAATTCTCCATGAAACAAATTCACATGACAGTCACTGACATATCTGGTATCTTCCATGAGCTTCAATATACATACATGTACATTACAGAAAAATATGAGTGCTTTTGTAAATTACCATAGATAAGTTATTATTTCACAAATTACATCAAATTTCAGTTTTCACACTGTAAGAATGTAATGAGTGAAAAAATATTCTCCACTAATATAAAGTACCACAGGGGAAATGAGGCACTTTAATAGCTAGTTTTAACATTTTGTAACATAACACAATCTAACAGGGTTTTATTTTCTTTATGAAACTTCTTTTTCTATACTGAAACTGCATTATACAAAATTTATGGTTGCGACAAAAGATTCGGATCCATAAAGAGGAATGATGTGCCTAGTTTCATCGTCTGATGCATGCAATCAAGGTAATTAAGTCTTGTTTTTCAAGCCAGAAGATGTGACGACAAATTTCTGGCTGGCATGCCGCAGAAACTGTGCAATCAGGTTAATGTAATTCCTCGGAGAATGAACCACTAAGCTCACCAGAGAATATAAAACAGTTAGTTGTATTGCCATACACTTCCTAGCCAGCCACAGCAGTCCTCACTCATTCACCCTTTGAATACAGGGGTCCGCCAATATTTAACCCTGACCCTAACACAGGTGTATCAGCATGCAACTTTCTCCCATTAAAAATTAGCCAAGCATGCCGCCTTCCCCCCACGAGATGCCACCTCCATATCCCGGGACACTTTTCCATACAGCAAGTATACAGCACATACACATTCCTCTTATTTTCTTTGTCTAGAGAGGCCATTCTTCAAAAATTCATCTTCCTTGGGGGCCTTATAGGAGGGGAACCAGACTTCAATATGAAGAATAAGAAGATATATTTGTTAACAACTTTCTTTTGCACACTCTGACTGCTTTACGCTCCAGTGAGTGTCCCAAAGACAACTGTTGACTTGATCGGCATTCAGAAGGTTAACTACCTGCCCCCCAAACATATTACTTTGACCCTTTACACCCTAGCAAGTTTGTATGGCTGCAACTGAAATATGATTGGCCTGTTTTTGATGGAGCTCGGGCACAAACTGCTAAGATGTCTAGTTAAAGTGTTGTAATCTTTCTCTCAAAATGATTCCCAGTACAGCCATCCCCTTGCAATTTTCTCCTAATTTACATAGACAATCGAGGAATGCCAACCACAGTGCACAGTGTAAAGTCATCACTTTCCACTGGGTAAGCATCATGTGTCGTGTTTTTCTGACATTGCGCTTCATTATGAGGCAATATCTGCATGAAAATGGGAGTTTCTGTCTCTTAAAATTGTGAATTCTTCCTGGAGACAGCAATTTTCAAGTGTCGCTTTAGCACATAATGAAGTGCCCCACAGGTTTTAGCTAAACCCACATGATTACCATGATATCAACTCATTCATTTTATCTCCCACCACGAGTGACTTTTGCACTCATAACTTTAACTCATCAGTGATATCAGCTACTGATGCTAAAACGGAACCCTCTTAACATTTTCCCCCTCAAATCACCCACTGTCTTCTGCCTTAGTGTTTCACTTACATGTAAATTTGTCATTATCAGAAAACATTTTTACCGAGATTCTTGTGTAAGACCCTTCATTCAGGCATGCCCCAGATTAATAGCTTTCCTGAGTGGGAATTGGGTGCATAGTGCCCAACCTGCACCAAGGAAAGCTATTGACTCAGTCATAGGTAGACCAGGAATGGGTTAATTGTATATAAAAGATTTACGCTGTGTTATTCTACATGTATTAAAAAAAAAAAAAAAAAAGAGGCCCATAGGCCTACTGCTATGTTGACATATAAACTGATAACTATCACCAAAAATTCTTTCCTCAAAAGCATTCCCACCATGACCATGAGAAATTAATGAGGTTCATCCATAACTTCTGCATAATACACATTTCTGGTACATTTGGTATTCCATTCACCTTATTCTTTATCAAGATACATGTATTGAATTAAATGTCCTTTTCTTAAGTGCTTAATGACCTCTCCTTACTCATAAACCATGAGGTGCAGAGAGTTCACAAGATTTTCACATTGTGACCCCTGTATTCTAACTGGCCATTTGACCTTGACCTTCACCTAGGATAAAAAAAATTGTTACCGTTCAACATGAGCACTCTGCAGTCAGTTTCCCATACATGGTCTGTTTCTTAAAATCTGCTCATGACTTTTCGAGTTCTTGAAGAACAACAATAAACTTGGACAAGCACCAAATTCCATAATCATTGGGTCATGCATGGTGACCCCAAAAGTAGGTCACCCAGTACAGTTTTATGCACAATGTACTCAAGTGCAAGTTTGATCTGGAGGCTCAATTGTCTTTGCCTTGGATGTCCAAGAGACATTCTCTCCTTACAAAACCACCTCTTTCACCTGTACAGGCCTGGTAACTAGTATGATGATGTTTCAGAGAAGTCGAAAATGTAAATTAGAATGCCCACTGACTTACATAGTAATCAATAGGAAAGGTGCATTTATCGATAAGCACCCGAATTGAACAAATCATTGAAAATCAGGAATCCACAGCTGTGCCACTGGGTGAACAGCTTTGTTTGACTCTTCCACAAGCTACATGTACATTTCCACCAAGTTTCAGCTTTGTCTTAGTGACGGTTCTGCAGAAGAAGTTGAAAATAGCAAAAACACACAAAAAATCATTAAAAAAAAAAAAAAATTGCAGCACCACCTGGTGAACAAATTAAGAACTAGAAATCCCTAGGAGTGTTCTTGTGTGATATCAAAGCAATCAGGTGAGCAGTTTTAGAGAAGATTCACCCCCAAAAAGAAATAAAAATCACAAAAGAAACAAAACAATATCATCAACCCATGGTACATTGCCATAAAGTTTGAAGTGAATCTGGCACGGTTTTGGAGATGTTGATTGTTGATGATGGACAACGGATGACGAGGGAGGAAGGACTATAAGGTCAGTTACTGACAAGTCAGCTAAGCTTTAAAGTCTGTTTGTGGTAAGTGCCATGAGGCTGAAATATTTCATTACCACATTTACAGTCTTGCAACAGGAAGACATCCCTTACCATGATATAGCGGTCTGCTCCAACCAAAGCAGTCCACTGTATTAGCACTTCTTTATTGCTTTATAGAAGCAGTCAACACAACTTTTCTGAAAGTAGCCAGCTTACTTGTTAGCTGTATTCCCAGCTTTCTCAGAAGCTGTATACACTGCTTCTCTGAAAGCACACAAGTTACTTTAAAGCAGGACTGTTGCTTTTCTTAAAGCAGTCTGCTTACACTAAGTTGTACTCACTCCTTTAACAGAAGCTGCATCCACTGCTTTTCTCAAAGCAGAGAACTTATTTCAAGGGAAGAATACTGCTTCTGATGAAGCAGTGTGAACATAGAAAATATTTTGAGGCCACAATGCTGCTTTATTGCTGCTTCTGGAACTTCAATGATTTTGAAATAGTCCTGCATCACTGTATTACCGCTTCCTGGACTTAGTTATGTTTTATTCATGCATGCATGCATGCATGCAGTCTAAACCAAGAAGGTATTCACATATGAACATATATCACTTTATGCTGTTATAGCACTACATTAAATAGATGTTTATTGAAAGGTTACATCCAACACTTATTAAACTATATGTATAGTCTTTGTTGGCAGTTTTACAAGCTTCCCAGAGGCAGTCAGTCTTCTTATCCAGTGTGGGTGGGGTGGGAGATGTACATTGTAAATGAGATGAACATCACAGAAATAAACACAATCTTCCCAACCGAAAAAATATACCCCCCCCCCCCCCATCCATCCTGCAGTCTAGTGTGGCTGAAATCCCTGTTTTATACATGACAAAGGGTCTCTTTTCCCTTAAGTTGGATAGGATGGCCAAACAGCATCTGTAAGCATTCAGAGCCAGGGTGTCAATTAAGGAACACAGTATCAGCTATACCTATATTGCTACCAATTAGCTTTATGCATTGCCTGGCATGGCCAGGGCAAATGACTGTTGATACAGGCACATCTGGAGAAACTTGAGAGCCTGCTGGAATGGGGGGGGGGGGGGGGGGGGGGGGGACAAGACAAAGCCAGCCTGGAATAAGAGGGTGAAAAGTATTCCAACATGCATATCTAAATGATAATGAAGTTAAATTAAGCAATTAATTTTAGTAGTAATTGATTGCATTAATCTATGATATCAAACATTTGCTACCCAGTGTCACTAAAGCTTAAATTAGCCATGGAGTAGTGTACGAAACAGTGGGGGGGGGAGCCACAAATGGTATCTCTGTTGGTTCATTTTGGCGGTTATTTTAAGCCTGGCTCAGGACTATTTGTGGGTCAGCATCATTTTACAATCATTTTTGTCCATTGAGTTGCGGCTGTTTGCAAAAGTCAGCAGTATGCTAAGTCTGGTGGAGTGGCAGGACAATGGATGACCAGGTCGTGGTTTTACTACAAACCCCCACACCAGGCAAGAAAGGAGCTTGACCCCTACAAAGTTGGGGAAACTTTTTCTTCCATTCAAGGGCTGCCCTGGGAAAGAATTTGAGGCAGTTACACTAGTTGGCAACATGTGGTAAGTGTTCCTGTTTTCCAAGCTTGAATATCTGTGTGTATGTGCTGATCAAATGATATATTCTAAACTGAACAACTATGTAAGATTCTAAATATCTCATGAGTGCCAGGGGCTAAATTCAATGCAAGCTAGAACAGATGTGAAAAATTTGAAAATGGTACACATATTTGTTTCAAGTATCCAAACTGCACTGGCAATGTTCGAGCCAGAAGCTGTGCATGCAAACATTTACATGTATATGTATTATAATCTTATAATTCACAATGTACAGTACCATAAACTTGTTATTTTTCTTTTCTTTTTTTTTTATAAACAGAGCCTTATTAATAATAATAGAATGAAAATTCATCAATCAATATTCTATATGTCTTAGTTCAAGATCAATTTATAACTGAGAGTATGGGGTTGATCAAGAAATTCTTTCTATCCTCCTGGCACCCTGTTCTGGTAAGATTATGAGATAAGTTAAGGTTTGACATGCATTTTTATTCATGTGAGATATACCTTTAAAATGACCAATTATATGGTTTCTAGGAACTAGGTACCATGGAGGAACTGCAGGCATTGCAGAAACATTTGAAAGAGAGAGGGTTGAAGGAAAACTGCAGGAAGATGGCTGGTCATGTTAACTTTAATAATATTTATGTGCATATGTACTGGTATATTTCTAATATTTGCAGGGTAGACAATCAGGATCCATTTAAACCAAATACTTAGCATACATGTATATAATGAAAAGAAAAATGTACAAGCAACTAAACTTATTTAAAAGAAACATGGGGAACATAACTAAATTCAAGGTTCTTATCTTCTGATAATAATTAGTGTGGGCATTATTGATTTGATATACATGTCCACAACATGGGAGTGTTAGCTTATCATTGTATGTTCAAAGTGTAATGCTTGTTTTTCAACTTTCTTTGCTTCTCCAATTTCAGCCTACTGTGTGGAGAATATTCAGTGGCTCAGGTCCATGCTGAGGGAATTGCTGTGTTCTCTTGCTGCAGTTCTGCCACAACAAAGGCCAAAAAGCAGTAGACGAAGATGCCATCTCCCTGCAGCTAAGACCAACTTATCAACTTATGAGCAACAAAGAACTGTCAGTTAAAATAATAGATAATGTGGTTGACCTTGAAATGCTTTTCAAGGTCACTAGAGTTGTGCAATGGATATTTTTCAACATTTTCCGAGTATGATATAGGCTGTAGCGCATGTAAAATTGATGATGCAAACTCGGATATTTGATGGAAGTGATGGAAACACAAAGTTTGTAATTATGGTAATTAAATGTGGCTTTTAACTGACAAACATTTGTTTGTATTTTCTAATAATTTTCGTGTCTAACCTACAATGTCTGTAAGTAGACAATCTGCAGACATTGTTCATGAAGTTCCCTTTGCCCCCTATACAGAAACTGGGCCATTGCTGATTTTCTGTCTTGTACTGGTACTCAGAGTATGAAGCCTAAGGGGGCAGTAGTCAATATCACTTTATACATACGAACAGGATTTTTCCCAGTGGCCAACACTTGCTGCCGTACATTCTTTCTTCTGTTAGAATTGATTAACTATTTTTTTCAGAGTTTGCAGATATGTCAGTCCTGGGTTCTCTTCTGTGCTTCCAAGATATGGGTCTTTCATTCAGTTACATGAATGTTGCACCTCACATCTTCTCAACATCATATCATTTCTGATGGTGCTTTTCTGGGATTGCAGAAACAGAATGGCTGAATGACCTTCATACCGCCAAATTCAGCAGATTGTAAGAGAATAGATGCTGAATTTGGTGGTAATAATGCATACAGTATACTTGACCCCCACCCCCACAAATCTAACATTTTGACCAATTAAATGTTGTCCAAAGACACATTTTAGGGTCTCAGACAGTAGGTACAAACCCATGGAAATCATTATGCTTTCATTTGAACAGCTGTATGCATGCTTTATAGGCGCTACTTACAAAGTGGTTACATTGGCAGTACCATGTATTAAATACTGCTTTTTTTCAGCAATGTAGTAATGCAGTGCCGCTGTATGGGTGCTTAAGAGCTGCTTCTTACAAAGCAGTTACATGGAGAAACCCATGTTAGGTACACCACTTTACAGCAGCTGTATTACTGCTATGCCAGAAGCAGTAACACTACTTTGTAGCAGCTTTAGAGCTGCTTCTGAAAAAGCGACTGCATGGAATAACCCATGTAAGGTTTACTGCTTCTCAGCAGCTGTGATGCTGCTCCGCCATAAGCAGTAATTCTGCTTTATGGTTGCTTTATAGCTGCTCCCTACAAAGCAGTTACATAGAGAACTCCATGTTATGAATGCCACTTTTCAGCAGCTGTATGATCGCTTTTATGGAAGCAGCTATAAAGCAACAATAAACCGTAGCCAAATATTTAAATGAACACAGCTATTCAGCCGCTTTAGTGCAGCTTCAGTGAAAGGGGTACTGCTTCTCAGAAGCTGTATTGTTGCTTTGTACGAAGCAGGGTTGCTGCTTTGTGAAAAGCTGCGTTATCCCTTTGTAGAAAGCAGTATGTCAACTTTCTTATAAGCGGCATCACTTCTCAGTTGCTTTATTGCTGCTTTGCAGATAGCAGTGTACAGCTTTCCATGTCTGCTTTATTATTGCTTCTCCATTGCTGTATTACTGCTATATCATGGTAAGGGATGGCAAGTGTCAGGAGGTCTGAATACTGTACCAATACATTTGTGTGTATGTACCAGTGATTTTGCCAGGTTTCCTCTCTTTTTTTTTTTTTACACTGAACACAAGGCAAGGTTGATATTTTTAATAGGTGCCTTTAAACTCTTTGCTGATTACAACAAAAGTTGTGCTCATAAGATTAATTATAATGATTCCAGATTTGAATTCCTTGTCACAATAGATCTCTCATTCAAATGGCAGAATGTCTGTTTTTTTTCATTGCCTGTTCCAGGTCAACAGCTTTCCTCAGTATGCTTCAGGCACATTTCAGACTCAGTGCATTGAGGAAAGCTGTTGGCCAGTGTCCAACTCAGCACTAGATGTGTTGATACAGGGTTTAATGGGTTAATAAACGGTACAATGCAGGGCTCCGGCAGGCACTGGATAGTCCAAATCAAGTTTTCTTCCCTGCAAAGATATGAAATCACATATTTCAAGCCTGACATTTTAAAGATCCCTTTCCCTGTGAAGCAGCTTATTTATTGGCAGCAGAAAAAACAATCTAGTACGTACTTATCAATTGAAATTGAAAGCCATAAAGATCTTTGAACGTCAGATGTAAAATTCCCCCCTCCCCTCCCCCAGTCCACCACCACCTCATAGCTATCATCCACATTTTCTCCTCAGTCAGTTCTTATTATATATGTATTTCTAATGAAGCTTGCATGGCATACTCACCATGTATGGGTGAAGACTTTGATTATACAGGTGGTAATGGAAGGTTCTGTTCAGAGTTCATGGTTTAAATACAGACACTTTCACACCTTTTAATTCATTCCGACAAAAAGTCAGCTTTCATGAGCAAGGTAGGTGACCACAAACAGCCAATATTTACATTCACAGTTCACCGAGAATAAGACTTTTTTATCATTATTAACTTTATGAATCAATGCTCCTTGCCTCCCTCTGCAAAAATTGGCTGGCCTCAATTTAATCTCCTGTCATTCTATGGCCTGTCATTTCTCGGTGAGAAACGTGACGCCATTGCAAAGGCATGGTCACCCATATAAACATGAATATGCTAATTAAACTACATCTTATGATGTATAGATCTCTTTACCCCACATATCTTCATTACAAATTCCTCACTGGACTAAAATTTCCACATATTCACTTAAATTGCCATATTTGGAAGATATCAATGCTCTAGCCTTTCTGGGCTTTATCATCGAATAACTGTCTTGCCAAGTGAGCTCAAAGAGGCATAATTCTCACGATTGAAGGGCATCAAAAAAAAAAAAAAAATGTTCAGCACAGCAACACCAGAGCTACAGCAAATCTAACAGAAAATCATATTATTCTCCACACAGCATGTCTTATTTGAGCATGATGCAATATTCCGCGATAAAAAGGCAACCATATCAGCAAGCGAGGACCTTCATGGCAACTGCCAGGGTTCCATTACTTTATCTGTTGCTAATCCCTTGGCATTGCACAATTAACTCGATCATTGTCCCGCAACCACTCATCTTTTCAAAGGATTTCTCCTATGAAATGCAACAGATAAAAAAAAAAGTGCACTTTTCTCGCCCATCCAATTAGATTGGATAGAAGGTTATAATGAAAGAGACAACAGTCGCCAGTAATGCCGCAGCACATCAAACTAGCATGTGGTTAAATCCTCGGGTGTCCAGTGGCGTTTCCGTATTTACTGAAGATTAATGTGTCTGAGCCAGCACAAAAGGAATCGCTGCACAGCATTTGCTCGATGCTAGCAACAAAGCGACTTTTCATGTGTGCACATGGGAGAAAATAAGTCATATGTCTGTTGGGGCTTTGTGGCAACCATAACCGAGGACCCAGACGGCTATCTGTGGATTGAATTTTTCATGACAAGACAACACTCACCTGGCCCGATGTCACTCGATACTCAACCTTTTTGTGTTATTACAGCATAACCAAGTCTCTATTCATGACAGCTGTTTCCAGCCGTCAAATTTTAACCTTTTCACTCCTTCCTTTCCAATTTTGACAAAAGTCAATGTGCTCTGTATTGACACAAGGATACCAGATTCACATTTTTGATAAACCAACTTTTTATTCTGGTACCAGCACACTCACAGTTGCCATGAGTAACCACAGACCATAAAAAATAGCCCACGCCAACAGTGTCCCTCGGTCCCCTTTGGGTACATTGTGTCTACAGTGTGCCAAGGAAAGCTGTTGCCTCAGTTGGAACAAGGCACTGACAGAGTCGAGAAAATATCAATATTTTATTATCTCAGGATTAACATATTAGGTTACAAATAACTCAATATTGTGGTCAAACTTCAGCAATACCCACTTGTACAGGCAAAATGGCGCCAAAGGAAGTTGCGCAATGCAATAAAGCACTATAAGCCTACATGTACACTTTATTCCCTAATGTGCGTACAGATACTCAGATTACTTGTGCCTGTACAAGTGGGTTTCGCTCAACTTCTTTCTTTTTAGACTGTTTTATGAAGAACAAACTTATGTACCTCTCATGTTAAAATTTACGAATCACGCCTCCCCCCAACATGCTGCCAAGTGGAGACACTGACAGTACCTGCAAGTTTGTCTTGCAAGGAATTGATTCACACTGGCCACGTTTACTCCTCTGTTGATATAACTGGAGGGAAAAAATGTATTAACTCCTAGACAGACCACAGGAAGTTACGTCACAATCATATTGGCAAACTTTCATATGGGTGTTAATGCCAAAACTTTCCATTTTGGGGCTTTGGTTTGCACATGTGGCTTCTGCTTTGACACTACAGATGCATGAGCAGTCAACATATGAATGTAAACCTTTAATTACATGTAAGTCACAAGATATTCATAATCCAAAATTCCACCCTTGCTTGCCCAGATAACTTTTACCAGTTACATGCAGGTTGATATCCAAGCATGAGAAAGCAACAATTTTGCATACAATTTCATAATTGAGTGATCTATTTTTTTCTTACATTGAAATAGAATGGGATAAATTTTAAGCCTTTGCTGTTATGAATGTGGGTATGGCTGTTTGTTTTGATTTGGAGAGGTCACTGTCATTGAGTTGACCTGCTTTGTCAGGGTGACTCTCACGTAGCTTGTGAACAATAAAGTGGTGACCTACATACAGGCACAGATGTAAACAAAGGGAAAGCCTTGATGTAGTCTAGAAAGGTCTCAGGAGAATTGAGATGCATGACTTACTGGAAAACTCTGGAATACTGGTGAGAGTTCTCAGCATGGGTATATAAAGCAGCTCCTTTCATGACTGGGCGAGGAGAATTCTGAGATCTGACAGAAGCTGTGCGTCTTCAAGCCAGTGGGACTGTGAGCCATCGCTATTGCCAAGGAGATACTAATTTTTCCATTGTACCTGTGGAGTGTGGACAGTGCCTTTGAGCGGACTAGTATATTTGTTGTTTAACTGTACCACATTGGAACGAAACGGTACCTCTGTGGGATTTGGACCAGCACCATGTTCTGTGCACCACACTGGGAGGAAACTGTGCCTCTGTGGGATTTGGACCAGACTGGGGATTTGGCACCTACCATAGGACTTGGAACTGTGGGACAGTACCTGTGGAGAATCTCTCACCAGGGATTAGGATTTACCTGCAGTCTGTTATTCATTGGAGTATCAGCATAGCTAAGTGTATAATTTCATTTACCTACTTTGTCTTGATTGTTGATATACATGTATTGTTATTGTTAAAAAAGTTATCTCATCGTTGTCATTCTTTGTAGAGTTCCACTATGATCTAGAGTATTCTGAAGGTGGGCATCATAACATCTGCACACTATTCAAAGGTATGAGTTTGCACTGGCCATCACAGCATAAAACTCAGGCTGCAGCATACAGGCCCTAGCTAGCTGCATGTTCACCAGCTGATTGTAAAACCCAGGCTCCGAAATGCAAGTTACTCTAGCCTAGGTACATCTATCATCAACTACACCCACAGATCTATCATGCTTAATAGCTGAAGATCCCTAAAGGTGCGGAAGAAAAACCACAGTGATGACAAATTACAGAATTGATACATCACAGGAGAGAGTTCTTGGGTTTCTTTCAAAAGCTCTTGGAGTTGCGTTTTTTTTTTCTTTTTTTTTAATTCCTGATGCTCAACCGTTGCTTTTGCACTCAAAATAACACAGCTCATGTAGAGCTCTCACCATGCATTCTTTGAAGACAGATTGTTATAACTTTGTTGCTTGTAAAGCATATAATACGATAACTACCAAGCTGATATGAAAGCCACAGAATTGTGACATCGTCATGGTGTGGTCGTGCAGACATGATGGTCAGGTCAACTATAGCCAATCACAGGAGAGCTGTCATATGCAGACATGACTGGTACTACCTCAAGCAGCCAATCACAGGCTACCTGAAGTCCTAATAGTGACACCACACTGATCACAAAACACAATAAATGGTCATTTTAAGATCTTCAGAAGTTCATGTACAGATGTACAAAATGAATAACAATCCCCTCAATCATTTCAGCTTACTTTGAACTCTTCTTAGACTCGGATTGGTGAGTATAAGTAAAACTGTTGGAGCTTTCAATCTCAGAGTGGGCTTACACATAGTGAGTGAGTGAACTTGCGAAAACTCTTTCTTTACAAAGATGAAAAATCTGTCAATTTATATGACTTGCAGCATTTATTCTCAGACAACCCATGGGGCACTTCTCTAAACAAGCAGCATACAATGAGTCATTGTCTGAAGTCACTATTGTTCCCAAACATTTCCAAGTTTTGAATGCCACAAGTAAGTTGAGGTTAAGATGCACTCAGCTGATGAAGGCTTGCTTCTTTACTAGAAATGTTCTTATTTTCATGTTTTTGCATTTCTGGCATTCAACTGAAGTTTAAATTTTATTATTTTGGACACAAGTTCCAATTCCACCTATTTTAAAATACAGTGAAAACTCATTACAATGACACCATGTGTTCGCAAAGAAATATCTCAGATAACTGAATATCTCAGATAAAGAAATCAAATTACAAAGAAAATCAACTTTTTCCCATGAAAACTTGTGTCATTATATTGAATATGTCAGATATCTGAGTGTCATTATAATGAGGTTTCACTGTACTATTCCACATATCACAGTTTTGTGCCTACAATCAAACAAACAAAAAAAAAAGCAGAGTAAAATTAAGTGATTAACAGTATATGTGAAGGTTGACATTAAAACTACTAAAACACTCATGACCAGATATTAAGACTTTTAGCAATCTACATCTTGCAAAAGAGATGATATACTTGTCACAAATTTGTGGAGTATGGCAAAATCATGCATTCAATGATGGGAACAACTAGAAATCCAGTCACCCATTTAAATCATGAAAGTGGATGATGTAAAAGATGCACTCTGATTGGTTGTCATAGGCACAGTGTAAAAAGATGGATTCTGATTGGATGCCACAGGCACAGTGCACAGAGATACACTCTGACTGGTTGTCATGGGCAACAATGACCAGGCTATCTGCAGGGCAGGCAGAAAGGACCAAACAGACCTAAAATGTGTCGTTACAAGAATTCCTACCATTCTATGAAATAATGTAGGAAAGATTGATTTTTTTGATTTATAATGTACTTACACAGCCATACAGATTGAATACATTGGTAGCCATAGAGGCATGGTGGTCTTTGTCTTTGATACCACTCCAATAAAAGACCACCTTTTCAAGACACTGTGCTTAGTACTTTCATGTTATGATCGAGCCTCCACTCTGTCTTAAGAAACCGCAATGGGGTCCTCCCCAGGGGTAGTATTTGAAGACAGGTGTAACTGTATACATGCATGTGACAACGTGAATATTGTTACTTGTCATGGTCTTTCCGTGGAGTAGAATGTTTTGCCATATGACTGCTGGGCTATTTTTCAATTCTACTTCTGTTTTACCTTGTGTAATCTCCAAACACAAAAGAACAGCGACCTTCAGGTTCAATGCAGGCAAATTGAACAATACCGACATACACGAAGAAAAATTGGTCATGAAGGATGTCCGGTCCTACACATAATTTCAGACATTCTTGGTCAAATACAATCACTAATGTCTGCAAGTTATGTAAAATATTTGAGCACCAACCATTTATCATATCTGCATTCTGCTGGACCTGTTGATAATCTATGCTGTATATGGTTAAAATACATGACTGTAACTGGCAAAATATTATCATTTAATCGAGTTTCGATTATTGCTTCTGGTTTAGTAAAAGCAACGATGCATCCAATGCAGTAGTGTAATGTGATAAAAAGACACTGTAAATGCATGTATCCATAGTTACTGCAGCCTCAATGGTAACCAGTTTTAAAGACCTCACACAGAGTATCAACATCTTTAAATTTGTCATGTTTCCAGACTAGACTTCATTTCCTCCTCATTTTTAGATCTGTGAAATTAATGACAATTACATTCTGTTTTGTGTATTCTTTCTCCTCTCCCTTCTTGTTTCCCTTTGCTGTTTACAGTACTGCATGTATGTATGTAAATGAGCATGCACAGTGGCTGCTGAAAATGTGCATTCCTGAGCCCTCTGGCACATAGTCACCTGCCCAACCACAAAGGCACCAAATTGTCAAATAGCTAGTACCAGTGGTACCATTTGTCAGCTGTTATAATAATTGATACTGATGCAAATGCAATGGTCTTGATTCAAGTTTTCCATGACATCCTGTATATATCAAGATACCCAGCTAGTGAGGAGACAGTCATTACTTCAAAGGTTCCAGCCAGCCTAATTAGCATGTCATGATTTGTAACCCAGCAGGAACTCAATTTAAATTGGCCACTGCTGTCTTTGACCATGGGCAGTTCATTTAACAAATTCAAGTACAGCATAATGGGATCTTCATTGGAACTCCTAATTGTAAATGATTAAGGCACAGGACATTATACATTAGGGGCATTCTGACACTTCCCCATGTAATTATTTCCCATTAAAAATTAATTACCATAAATGGTCAATTGTCATAAGGTTGACGTCTTTTTTTCATAAAGAATGATATTCAGGGGATCAGCAAACAGATTTATTTGTAGCCATTGTCTATCCTTCCTGCAGATTTCAACACTGACATAACCAACGAGGGAGAACTTTAATCTTCTGTGCCCCATCCTCCACACCCACAGTACATACCATAGTATGACTTTTACTGCAAATGCCCCTACCCTCTTAAATGCCACACCCCTCTCTTTTTCTGGCTAAAAAAAGTTCAGAAATATTAGAAAATTGTATATCTTTAACAAAATTTATCTGTTGTCCCAGCTAAAATGTTCAACATTCATATCTATAATTGCATCTCACTTCAAGTAAGTTTCCTAAGCACCCCAGGTGATTCAAGGGATAATATGGTAGCTTTGTTCTGCAGCCTAGCTGTGTTGCGTGTTATGTCAGGGATTGATGTAAGTGGTGCTCATTGATCATTTACCTGTCAATGTTTCTCAAGATTACAGGTTTACACATGTAAATGTGGACCGCTTACTTAAACAGTTGAGCCAGTCCACAATGCGGCATAAAATAGCTGCACGGATCTCAACTCCTTCAGCGCCAACTGCGACTCAAGCTGAATATCTTAAAGTGAACTGCTCTCCCTTATAATAAGGGTGATAGATTCACGTTCTTTGTAAAAAGACCTTTCATTCAAGTACCAGCATGCTTGTAGTTATATAGAATATAAACAGTCCAGGTCAACAGTATTTCTGCACCCAAAGCCTACCAAGGAAAGCTGATGACTCAGTCCGAAAGAGTTAAAGCAGTATTACACGATTTACAATGGATCCACTGCTGTTATTTTCTGCATTTTAACAGTTTAACACAATATCCAGACAACCTGGGCAGTGCACGAGAGAAAACTGCCTGTCAACTAGTAAAGCAATTGTCTGGAGAGGTGTAAAGTTAGTACCTCTGCTGACATCTGTATATGTGAACAGTATTATATCTGAATGTCCATACTGTTATATTACTGACCATGCATGTGCATCAACTTGTATCTCGTGTGTCAGCATGTGTGCCCATGCAGTCCATCCACTACATTATGTGCATAGCTGCACATGTCATCTGTGTTTTCCAGGGACTAGCATGTGCTCAAGCCTCCTTCCATATACACTGTAGTAATAAATTATCAGTCTGCCTGATGATTGTGAAGCAACCACGCGAGTATTTCTTTATGGCTTCTATCAGTCGTACAGGATTTACCATGTGGTGACTGAGTCTGCATATCAGCCAGTGGATGGCAAACTATCTCAGTTCCTGAACCTTTAATTCAAGGCCTTAATTACAGAGACACAACTGTGTTCAGGAAATTTTCAAAATTTCTGCGTATGACCTAAGAGAACTGGTTAAAAAAAAAAGCATAATGTGTAACCATGACATCAAATGTAAAGCAAAACTAAACAGTATGTCCTCAAAACCACGACTGATCATGCATACACATCAGATTTTACAAAATTGTCCTAAATGTATCAGTCTTTCTCATGCATCTGAAGCATTTTTATTGACAAATTCACCATAGAATGATCACGAAAACTACATTATTTGTACATTATGTAGCAGGGAGGGTTTTCCACGAAAAATGTTGCTTAAAAAACCAAATTAAAAAAAAAACAACAAACAAAAACAGGACTATCTAGATCCCCAGCCAAAGCTAGAAATTTTCTTGTGCCCCATATGCATGCATTTGACAAATTGTCAATTAACCTTTCAAGCATGTATTTTGTACTGAGAAATCGGGAAGAAAATCCAGCTCGTCTGGAGACGAGTTATGGCTGTTGAGCATCAACAGTGTGACAATTCTTCAAGCTGTTGCTGGCCTTGTCATGATAAAATGTTCTCCAGGCTAGTAGAGCTGGATCTCCAGCTCAACTTCTGAACAAACAGGAAATTATTGCCACTGCTGATGAGAACTGCTCCGCTGTATGTTAATTCAATCTGCACTTGGCCACAAGATTGTGATCTCAGCCCCCTCAGGATCTGAGAATCAATCAAATGTCTTCAACGAATACATTGGGAGATACACCTGAACAAGAAAAATGATTGGACAATTGCAGCTGAACACACACATGAGGTGACCACGGGACAAGACAAGGGGCATATCTGTCAACAGAGGCCTCATCACAGCACAACAACTGGGCAGGCGGACAAGAAGGGTCAGTCCCGCTACACAGATTGTGTGACATATAATGTAGAGCTCTACAATACACAGGTGGACCATGGTGTAACCTAAATCACACTATGAAACAACCTTAATGTGAAAAGTATCTTTTACCCACAGAATAAATCTATAATACTGAGCCGAGTCCAACCACACTACAGAACCACACAGCTGAGCCTTAAATCAGCATAGAACCACCATGACAGTCTTGAAGCCGAAGGAAAGGCAGGTCATTTTTTGCATCCAAAACACTTTTTCATGTCTTGACTTGACTTCAATATTCTTGTTTTAAAAAAATATATATATATGGGAGCGAGTATTAATATTTTGCAACTTTTCGGTGACAAAGTGTCAACTGCAGCACGTGTACACCTCCATATTTGGCACAGCCCGAGATCTACATCCAGCATGTCATAAAATCGTGATGTTATGCTCTCTCATTCGCTGGAGGCTGCCATGCTGAATGCTGTGCAATCTATTTGGTGGTCTTGCCAAACATCAGCCAAAATGTGTCGGGATCTCTGTGCACTGTATTCCCAAGCGGCAGTTGTTTACACCCTCTCACACTCCAGCAGGTGCAGTGGTGATATGATCTTAACCTTATGGTTAGGTAATAGCTAATTATCTGCCTCATGCAGACTGCTACACACAGTGGCATCTCCCCACACAACTTGGAATACATACTTCTTTTGGCACAATATCCATGGCCCGGGTCTATGCTGGCAAGTCGTCTTCACATAAATGTTAAACTTTAAGATACACTTCACAATTTTTATTCACTGGGATTTCACATGCATTGCAGTCCATTCCAGCGGCTGCTGCGAAAGCGTAATTTTCACCAGGACAGATCAACTGTTTCAGTTCCTCCGCTCCCTTTCCGTGTCTCTTTAACTTAGACCTACGGTAAACTTGGTATTATTTGCATTCTCCAGAGATTGGGGCAAAGCTAGCAAGTGTTTTAACTGCAAAAGACACCTGTTAGTCAGTACATAGAGGTACCAGACATCCCATATAATACCTCTATGGTAAGTATGTCAGTAGCTCAGTCCCGTTCCAGTTCAAAGTCTGAAGCACTTTCCTCACTGGAACTGCCTGTTTGTTGAAAATTCACGCTGAAACGTATAACATCCCTCTACATGTACATGATCATCCATAATGATGTGTCAGAAATAAAACTTTTATGGGGGTAACGTGACAACTTGACAAAGTGGAACAACATTCATCCAGGTCAACTGGTCCAGGCACACCTTAGTGGGCCATGTTTATGAGCTTGAGAGCACACTACGTCACTTCTGCTTTCTCTGGGCCCTCAACGTGTAGGCATGCAACGAAGCTTCCAGGCAAAGCGGTGATATCAGCAACTTTTACTGCTCATTTCAGGTAGTACATGAGGATATTAATTATTTGTTCTCTTTTTATAATAATGTTGCTAAAGGTGTCCTCTTTTGAAACACATAAAGGAAAAGGCTACCTTTCCTTTGGCTTTAATCGGAGCACAGAACCACCATATCTGAGCCTTGATCATAACAAAGAACCACCATAACTGCTGAGCCTCCAAGTCTCCCACCTCCACGGGAGATCTCCTGCTTTTTCGTACTTTTTTACAAAGTCTCCCACTCTACGGTTTTTCGTAAAATTTAGCATCATTCCATCGGTGGCTGTAAAGTTGTACTGTTTTGTGGTGTTGTACTATATACGTGCGGTATATGTCTATGATGGTGTCTAAAATGATTCAAAATGCAAAAAATGAAGGTGCAAATTTCAATTTTTTCCTGGGGAAGCATGGCCTCAGACTCTCCCCCCCCCCCCCCCCCCAGCTATGCTTCGCACCTATGGTGCTTGCTGTCCCACTTTTCAGTACCTGCAGGAGGGAAATCTGCCACTTTTAACATACACGTAGGCTGGCTTGGAGGCTCTGTAACCAAGACATAATAAGAGCATATACATGTAGAACCCCCATCACAAGTGTAGCCTACATCTGAGCAAAGAGGTAGGTCAGCCTTATTCAGAACACAGAAACCATTAGGAGGCACCTGACATGGACATGTGGCAATGGGTCTACACGTACGGCACATCCACGTCCTGACGACGGGGAGGTTCCCTGCAGGAAACAAAGGTGGGCAGGTCAAAACATATACACAAATTTCCCATCAGCTAGGTCGCCAATATGAGGTCACACTCTACATGTTAAGAATAGACAAAATCTTCCACGTGCTTGTTTATATATATATATATATTTATATATTCAAGTTGGTACACCTTTCTACTGTTCAGTCTTTACAGTTTTACAGGTTAATTCACATTTGACACTGCAGTAAATGTGTAAACACACATATAAGACATGCCTTACTGGCTTTCCAGACAAATCATGGACAAGACTACGTCACTCATACAAAGGTCAAGTTAGTATTCACACATAGAGATACTGTATCAAATACAAAATTTCACTGTTGTTTATATGAAGCTGAACCAAATAACATTTTCCTAAATTACAATTCCACAACAAACTTTCATACAATGTCACTTTGAAATTGTTTACTTGCCAATATGTTACCATCTTTTTTTAACCCTTTTCCCCTTTGAATTAAGACTGAGTCATCAGCATTCCTTGGCATGGGTAATGTTATCTTGATAGGTCTCACTTACAGTTCTCATTCACATAGTTCTCCATCACTGTAAATATTAGTAAAAAACAATGAAGCAGATGACATTTGACCACCAACTGGTTTCAGCTGGATTAAGTAGGAAACGGTTAATCCATATGCAATTTATCTGACAGCATCAACACAGGTATGTTCAAGTGTGCCCCACTTTCCACCCTCTCACATGCCATGGCAGTAAATCAACAAGAGTTTCACTGCTAATGATCACCTCCCATGATCAGACATGTACATACAATGAAATCATTAATTTTGCGTATACTTCATTAAAGTACGATACTATAAATTTGAATTTGTGACCACACTTGTCAAAGTCAATGAACTACTCTGGCAAACACCTAAAGTCATGCACCTTCATACAACAGCATTGTTGATCCGTTGTTTTGGAAACGACCAATGACCTGCCCACTTTATGGGAAAACCAGTGACTCACAGCTTATCTGACCAATGAGGGAGTCACTGTCTCAACACAAATATATTTCCTCATTGTTTTTCTAATTTCATGCTTTGTTTGCTCTGCAATGCATTTTGGGGGTTTTTCTGTACATACATGATGTGCACTGACATGGTAAATATCTATCTGTATTATATGTACCCAATGTTATTCTCCATCAATCATCAATATCTTTTATCCCACAGGTCCTAGAGACACGTCTGTGCTACATCCTTGCATCCTCTAAGTCCTCATCGACTTGTATCTCTCGTACATCGCACTGCTACAGTCCCCTGATGGCAAAACCATCAAGCTTTTATTAAGATACAATTGTCGTGTTGTTCCTTAATGTGGAAAATACCTGCTACAGACCTCCCCCAGAGACAGAGGTGTAATCTCAGCACCGAGCAACCACTGCTGATGAGCTTTAATCAGGGCACAGAACCCCAATGAATACTGACTTCAGCAATGGTCTCGGTACATAGCCACTATTGCTGAGATTACATCAGGTTTACACCGTGTTACAGATTTGATCTTGGAAGAGAACCGGCCATTGGTGAGCTTTGATCAGGTCGCAGAACCATGATAAAGGTTTGAGACTTAATCTCAGTGCAGTGTGGCGCCCGCAGAGCAGCAGTCAACATACAGAACTACAATATCAATTTCAGCCTTAATCTCAGTACAGAGTCACCATAGCTATGCCTATGCAAAGGCACAGAACCAAGACAGAGACTTGACCCTTAATCTCAATGTAGAACCACCACTGCTCAGGTAAAAACCAGGCCAACTGCTAACTGGAAACCAATTGTCAGATTTTACAACAGAGCGCCATCTACATGTATTGCTGAACTAGATTTCTGATCGTCTCCCTGGCACTGCCAAAGACAAAAGGTCACCAATTTTGGGTCTGGGTAGAGATGCCTGGGGAAATGCACGACAATAGCTGCATCGCAGTAATAATTTCAGTTAATATACAGACTAGTAAGCTGCCAAAGAAAGTGTCTGCAACCTATTTTGCTGATAGTACATAGGCATGCAACACCTTAATCCTGTATATCAACCTCCAGAATGTGATGCCTGCCAGTGGTTACAAATTAGATTTCTTTAATTTGCAGCCATAATGCTCATATATGTAGAGTCAGGCAAAAATCTTACAAAACTACAATCAGGTTTCAAAAGAATCCCGATTATCTGTTGGGCCACAGATTAAAGCTGTGGAAGTTGCGTCAGGACCATAAATGCCGTGACACTGCAAACAACACATGCCCCTTCACCTAGCCTCAAGCAAAGGACATGGTCAATATGGAATCCACAGAGAAGATTGGTGGGCCGTGCACCCATGTACTTCTATTATATTTTCTCTGCTCATGTGCAGAAGCAGTAATCACTTTTTAATGATTTCCATTCCCCACCTGCAGTCATTCTGAACATTCTGATTTGGTCGCACCTTTGTTAGATGGACAAAGCCCCGGGAAGACACAGCCTAGCTCCCCGCCACACGGAAACAAAGCAGGAATGAAAGAATTTGAACAGAAGGGAATCAATGCTATTGTGGCTCACACAGCCACCATCTTGCATGACATTCTCTCGAACTGACACTCCAAAAGCATCTACAGGTACAACCACTTCTTACAGTTGCAACACTGACACCTGTCACCGGCATGTCTGCATTGTGTGCTTGCAAATAGGCACATTTCGTGTCCCTTCCATTTTTGCAAATACTGGCAGTGTTATGAATCACATTGAAGATAAAAACATAGGTCTATTCACAACGCAAAAACAGCAAAATTATTCAACATGACAGTTTTGCTATCAGTACACCATCTTATTTGTCCAAAGGCAGGTGACCTTAAACGGAAGCCTGTGTTACACATACATATCATACGATCCACATTTGCACAAATGTGGCATCATCCAATTTATTGATACAAAGATCCATTTCCAGGTTTACCTTTTATAATATTATAGGATGGCTGTCAACTTTCCTATTCCGGGGACCAAAATTGATACATTTGACCAAGTAAATATATCCTCTGGTTGCTAATGCATGCACAAATGTATTTTTCTTTGTGTTACCCATTAACTCTGGGAGGACCAAGTCAGCAGCTTTCCTCTCACCCATTAACTCTGCAGGGACCAAGTCAGCAGCTTTCCTCTCACCCATTAACTCTGCAGGGACCAAGTCAGCAGCTTTCCTCTCACCCATTAACTCTGGGGGGACCGAGTCAGCAGCTTTCCTCTCACCCATTGACTCTGGGAGGACTGAGTCAGTAGCTTTCCTCTCACCCATTAACTCTGTGGGGATCGTATCAGCAGCTTTCCTTGGTGCACATTACACCCACAATGCAGCAAAAAAGCTGTTGAGCAGCTATATATGCATGATCACCTGGAACACCCATCATGAAACAAAGAAACCAACATTGACATGTAGGACACTGGACCCTACTGGTACAGTCAAACCTCATTTTTACGACACTCAGATATATCCAATAGCAGGACAAGTTTTTTTGTGACTTAAAGTTCAATTCTTTATATTATTTGTTTCTTTATATTCTTATTTTTCTTTAGCAAGAAGGGTTCACATAGGGCTATGCTCTTCTTTCCAATTGTATTATTAGTGAATAAAATATGTTTAAACCAAATTCCTTTGTTATTTGACACATCATTTTGCTGGTAACAGACACATGTACTTGTCATTATACATGTATCAGGGTTTCACTGTGGCTTTGTAATGATGTTGCACGCCAACATATCTGTGCCTGCACCTTTAAGGTTAGAGTAATGGATCATCATCTTCATCTATCTGACAACCGATAAATTACCCACTTCCTCAACTGGAAGCCACTGCGGCCTCCACTGTATTGTCACTTTTACCTGGCTCAGAAATGATCAAGTGCCACCTGTCCTCAGCTGTAAACAACTGGGTTTCAACTTTCTGCAGACAGGAACCACTGGATTATCATCATTGGTTTTTTGTCCTGTTTCTTTTTTCCCCAGCAGGGAGCAACTGCATTGTCAGTGAAACATATAAATACATGTAGGTCGACTGGCTTGTCAGTGTTCCCCATTAAACAGCCAAATGGATTGTCAAAGTTCTAAATTTCTTCTAGCTGGAAACCAATGGATTATCAGCTTTCCTCAGATAAGAACAAATGGATGGTCAAATTGGTTCAGCTGGGAACCAATGGAATGTCATCTTTAGTCAGGTCACAGCCTATCAATCATCTGTCAGATTTCATAAGCTGAGAACGAATGGATTGTCAACTTTCCTGAGCTGAGAACCAATATGGATTGTCAAGTTTACATGGCTGGGAACCCATGTACTACAAACTTTACTCAGCATAGAACCAATAGATTAGCTACTTTCCTAAACAGTAAACTTATTACAGTAAAACCTCCCTATACTGAACACCCTGGGGACCGGAAAAAAAGTGTTCGGTATAATGAGGTGTTTGGTATAGGGGGGTTTGATTACATTGGAATAATATATTTGAGACCGAGAAATGGTGTTCACTCTAGAGAGTGTTCGGTATATGGAGGTGTTCGGTTAGAGAGGTTTTACTGTATTTCCAAATTTCGTCATCTGGGAACCTATGGATTACCAAATTTACACAGCTAGGAGCCAATGTATGGTCAAATTTCCTCCGCTGGACACAAATATTCAAGTGATTGTCAAATTCCTTCCAGCTTGGAACCACTGGATTGTCAACTTTCCTGAGCTGAGAACCATTATGGATTGTCAAGTTTACAGGGCTGGGAACCCATGTAATGCAAACTGTACTCAGCATAGAACCAATAGATTAGCAACTTTCCTAAACAGTAAACTTATTATTTCCAAATTTCTTCCCCTGGGAACCTATGGATTACCAAATTTACACAGCTAGGAGCCAATGTATGGTCAAATTTTCTCCGCTGGACACAAATATTCAAGGACTGTCACATTCATTCCAGCTTGGAACCACTGGATTGTCAACTTTCCGCAGCCGAAAACCAGTGGATTGTCAAATTTTCTGAAATGGGAACCATTTAATCATCAACTTCTCAGCCGGGAAGCAATGAAACTGAATAATGTACAGTAAAACCTCTCTAACCGAACACCTCTCTGGAGTGAACATCATTTCTCGGTCCCAAATATATTATTCCTATGTAAGCAAACCTCCCTATACCAAACACCTCATTATACCGAACACTTTTTTCCGGTCCCAAGGGTGTTCAGTATAGGGAGGTTTTACTGTATATCTTGCCTTTGGCTTAAAACAAAGGTATTGGACAAAATCGTAGATCAGACACGAAGGGTTCAGTGCAGGCACTACATGTGTACAACCGTAATCCAGACACGAGACCTAAAAGCTGCTTGTGGTCGCAAACATGTAATACCCACTGCAACCTGGACGGATCAGTGTCTTACAGCTCGGCTTTTGTTCAAATCTCCTGTCCATCTCAACAAGTGCATGAACTCTTGACCCTGATGGCATTCTCTTGTATGTATTGCCACTTTTGTTTTCTCTTTCAGTCGACATACTTCAGTGTTTTTATTTCAAGCATTGTTACAAATCAATAAACATAACGGAAACTGCATATACCAGATAAATTGTGTACATGAACATTGGTTACAGTGTTCTATGGCTCATTGAAATCCACCATCCATTAGATAATTTGGTGGGTAATTAATTTTGCAAGTGTGTTATTTCACCTAATTTTCAGGTACTCCGTAAATCCATTAGCTGTAAGAAATATGTATATGTTTGAGGGTAATTAATTTTACAAGTGTGTCAATTTTCACCTAATTTGCAGGTACACGGTATAACTGAATCAATACCACGCTGAATTTGCAGGGCACTAGCTAGAATGCTGTGTACACAAGAACACACATAGGCACATTTCAGGTGGCAATTGGATGTACATGTACATGTACATACAGTTCTCCCTGTATTTGGCTCCTCGTTTCAAGCTGGACTTCGATATAACATGGTGGCCCCCCGGCTCCGACTGAAGCACTTCTCTTTTTACTTCCATGCTAAACGTTCCCTCATTTTTCGGGAGTTTTGCTGTAACACGGACTGTAACTTAGTGGACACTCTCGACAGCATTATACTGAGGCAACACTGTACTCACTGACACGTTAGCAAAAGGTATCAAGTAGAAATAAAATGCAATGTTTTTGATAGGACTGCCTCCAGCACATTCTATTCCACTCCATTCATCTTGCCTGCCTGATTTCATCACATCTTGGCTAAAAGGATTTTCAAATGAAAAAACCGCCTCCAAATATCAATTAGACCTATATAAAAGGCGCCTTTCATCTGATCCATTAATTTTTTCTTTCCTTTTATCATAACTTTTTTTTTCCATTTTCAATACTCTAATGTCCATCTGTGGTGTTTGCAGCTGGGCTACAGTTGTGACTCCTAAAGCTTAACAGGCAAACAGCGTTGGCTGCATTCAATAACAACAGGATATACTACTCTTGACTTATCATACGAGGTCACAGGTCGGAGATCAGCACAAGTTTCTCTGCACTGTTCGTGCCCCCTGAATCTCACCTACTGACCACTTGATGCCCAATTACCCACCATGAGTATGCCAAGCCTTAACTGCCCCCCCCCCTTCCCCCTCAAAGCCACACAACCTTGCTTAATGGCAAAAGGAAATACACCATTTGCTGAGGACAGAGTCATCAATGTGCCAAATTAGGCTCTGTTTACTGTACGATGTAGCCATAACTGAGGTGACGGTGTCTGATATTGGCTGCACAAACACCTGGCGACACACAAGCTGTGGGAAACAGCCTGCCAAACCAGTCTGCCAATTAAGACATAGAAACTCCATGACTTAAGTGAAGCTCAATGTGGAGGGCCAGGTACGTTGATTGCCGCTGGATGGATGCCCATAACAAAAGGAAGGCTGCAGCAGTTTCGCTGCTACATAGCCATTCTATCACGGCAACATATTTTACATACATCCAATTTTTTTTTTTATAGTTTGCTGCTATACAGCTGTTCTGCCTCACAGTTTCTATATGTGGTGAGAACCAGGCAAGACCAGTGACAGAAAATCCCTGTAGAAGGAAACAGCCAGACCGGTTTTGATTCTCAACGATTCTCATCAGTGTCCTTTCTACATGTGGCCACTAAGTTGCCATTCAGGGGTTGCCACTGACTTGCAGTGAGCAGTTACATGTGTAGGGCTACCCAAGGCAGAGACAAACTCAACTCAAACCCCAGTCTAAAAGTTTCCCTCCATCTTAAAAGAAGATTGAACCACACAGCCACAGAGAAAAGCATTGATAAACGCTACTTTGCTGAACATTCAAAGCGTGCTCAAGATTCCCTGAACTCTCAAAAATTTATGCATAAAGCATCCTGCAACATGTAGCCAGGTCAATCAAGTATGACTGCTCCTGAAAATATACATGTTCACACTCAATTGGAGAATTAATTTTTTGCGATGTATGCAGCTCCTTGTATGTAGTTTACCCATAGATCTGTGCAAGTAAATTGAATAAAGCAGTATAATGGTCCCTGTCTTGAGAGACCACCCCAACGGAGGATCAAAATGTGGTCTCTCAAAACAGGTGGTCTTTCATTAGAGGTACAATAACATGGAAAAGATAGCACAAAGTTCTCAGAGAGTGGTCTGAAAAAGATATGTGGTCTATCATTAGAGGGGTCTCTCAAGACAGGTACCACTGTATTAGCCATGCAGCCAGAATGTGTTCTAAAGTAAGTTTACATAAGTCGTGTAGTTATCTGCACTGGCTAGGGTATCCTTTGTGGAAATAAGCTACATGTATAAAGTGGTTACATATACATGTATACATGTACATGTATATACAATCAACTGTGTGACGAGAATATATAGGTGTAAAATCTCTTGATTTTGGAAGGAGTGTCCCGATTTTAGGTACCTCTCCCTATCTCATGATCAGATTTTTTATTTTAGCAGTTTCTCCTGATTTTATGAAAACGCCTCCCTCAAAAATCTCACTATTTTGACTGTCTTTTAAGTTGTTTTTTTTTTAGCTCATTTCTCAGCCTGATGGCACTATTTCTCTGGCCACCTGGGTGCTAGAACCTAGCTGTATAAGTCTATATCCTTATTCCACAGCTGTGCAGCCTCATTCAACATTTGAATGGCAAACCTTGTTCAAGATAGCCCTTGTGCACAATCTCCCCGAGGGAATTTTGTAAACGTTGACAAGGAATGAGAATCAATGGTGATATGACAAAGGTCCAAACAATTTTATCAGTCTAGTTACCATAAACTAGGTACATGAGGAGCTCATATAGGCTGGTGAGCCTGTTGGCCAATTGTTTTCTGAATAAAATATGCTTGAACCAAACTAGTTACATGTACTTGTAGCAAAAATATACTCTCTGTACCCAAATAGGTAGTCTCAATGTGGGGTAGCTCTAGAATTATGTTGCTGCAACATAGCAGCTATACAGCCACTGTACATCGCCTCCAATAATCTGAAAATCTGGTGTAGCACCACTATGTAGCTTATACAGCAGCTACATGTACCTAGCAGCTACCAAGAAGCTGTATTGCCACTCAACCACTGCATGTGAAAATGGAGTACAGAAGCTATATAGCCACTATACAGCAGCTATGTAGCCACTATACAGCAGTAATATAGCCACTATACAGCAGCTATGTAGCCACTATACAGCAGCTATGTAGCCACTATACAGCAGTAATATAGCCACTATACAGCAGCAATATAGCTGCTCTCAATGACAGCTCCCTGGGTTATATTCTGGGTGTACTTGGGCCTGAAGATTGCAGATCATCTAGAGAAATGGCAACACCGACTCAAAGCATATTGCACACTAATTGCTCACAGAAATAAGGTGATGATGGCACTGATAACAATTGGCCATGCAGGGATATGATAAGGGGTTTTAGCTTATAAACCACCTTGGGCAAAATTTGAGCCAGGTTTTAGCTCATAAGCCACCTTGGGCAAAATTTGAGCCACATCCATACTGCCATAAAGTAGTGACAAGACAATAGACAAAAACAAATTTGCATGAACACACAGACACACACATGGACAGCCAACCTTGTACCGGATTTGCACACCAGACTGAATTAACAGCTTACTTGGTACATGCTGTTCTACAGGTGCATCTGGGTCACACTGAACAAATCTCATAATGACAATGGCTTCAGTTTTAATTTCACGCATTGTTCTCATGGTGGCATTCGATATTTCCATTCCAGTATAACAAAGAGTAAAAAATGCCTGTCAAAAAACCTCACTCCACCAGTTTTAATAAAGCCAATCGCAGATGTTCAGCAGAGAACACATGACCCAGGATACATAATTGGCAAACAGTTTTCCTTTGTGGAATTTCCCCAAGGAAATGAGGAATTCAGTACACTATAGTAACAAATTATACTACACAAAAAAACTCCCTTCCACAATAATGTATCAAAATAGAACAGCCTACTATTTGGTTTCGACATGTTTTATTTCAAAATTTATTAGGGAGAAGGCACAGCCTATGTTAACTCTCTCATCCTACCATTTCTCATAGTACGATTTTTTTGGCTTCCACATCGGAGTTTAGTATCTAGAGGACTTTTTAGTCCTGTCCACCCTCAAACCAGCCAAAACTAGCCGGCAGTCAAATGCTTTAGTGTTTTAAACTCATTTGAACAGTAACGAAAAATTATTGGACTGAGAATTATAGGAGAGACCTATCGAGATCACATGCCCCAAGTCAACAACTTTCCTTGACATGGGCTGGGCACTTAGGTGGAAAGGGTTAATGTGTCAAAGACAGCGAAAATTGATGACAGGCAAGAGTCTGAAGCATTTATTTCCTGTCAGTGAAGGTCCTATTTGTGATAGGTATGGTTTCTTGGAAAGGGGAGGGGTGGGTAAACATTTGGGACACCCAGTAGCAGAGTCCTGTCTGTCCTCATGTCATATCCCAAGCTGTCTTGATCACGTTTATCTAGCTTATTAAACATATGGCTCATCAACGAACCATGTGGTTCACTCAATGAAGCATGTTGTACGTTTAATGAATCATGCCATTTATTTAGTAACACATGTGGTTTATTCAATGGTTCATTTGATGAACTACATGTATGTGGTTGATATAATGAACTTATTAATGATACTGTGGTTCATTTAATGAACCAAGTGATTCACTCAAACATATGGTTCTTTGAATAAATATAATGGATCACTGCAAGCATCTTGTTTGCTTAAATGTCATACAATACATTTAATAATTAGTTGTCTGCAATTTGGGCTACTTACAGGTGCTTTCGATGTGTGTGTGTGTGCTCTGTATGCATATGGGATATATGTGTACGTGTATATGTATATGTGTGTATATATATATATATATATATATATATATATATATATATATATATATATATATATATATATATATATATATATATACATTAACTAACCCTAAAGGTGACAAAGATAAGGAATTTTTATTGCTTATTACATACATGTAACCATGAAACTCAGATGCATACAATCAGTTGACTGAGCCAACTAAAGAATTAAAGAAAAGTCACTTGCTGGTTTTAACAACAAAAGAGCTCAAATTTTGATTGCAAGTGCACCAGGTTCTTCTCAGAGATCTCCCCCAGGTGTGTACCCTAATTACACATGAGAAATAGGGGATCCATGCAAAGGCCGTGAATCTAGGAGATGGGGTTTGCAAAAGTTGCGGGATTTGTGGAGTTTCTGTGAGGCTTTGCCAAGCAAAAAACTCCCAAATCCCGCAATGATTGTTAACCCTTTATCCCACATTCACGGCCTAGCTATCATTGATTCTTTCTCTCACATACCTTCTAGGGCGTTTTGTGCTCCAAAACAAAAGTTGAATCAAGGACACTTTGCCTCTGTGCCTGTTTTTTTAAGACACAGTATTATCTAAATGGAACAACCTATATACATGTAGTTTAAACATATTTATTTTGATTGGATTACCCAAAAGTACATGATACATGACGTACCGAGGGGTTCTCCAAACTTGGGAGACTCACAATGTATATACAGGACGCACAGGACAGGACACTGCACATTAAATGACTACATGTATGTACCAAAATATTTCTATAAATTTGGTTACAATGTAGCTTTTGCACCTGAATGTTCCCCGTAAAGCATGCCAACATACCAAATAGTATTATGCACAAAGGGTAAATCAGTCCTTCCTTTTAAAAAATTACAAAAAAAAAAGAGTTCCTTCGTTCATTTAAAATTAGTCATTCATTGAATTTATCTGGAAAGACTGTCACACATTACTTTTACAAAAAAAATGTGCTGAGACACAATAAAAATTATATTGAGACACACATGTTCTCAAAAAAGGAACAAATAGCTTGTTTACAAACAGCTGTTTCTCCATCAAACTCATTTATTATGCAGGATTTCTGTCCATCGATCAGCAACCTCCTTTATAATGCAGTCGCTTTCCATGTAACCCATTGCTTTAATTATGTAGGGTTTTTCAAGTGCAGAAAATGCATTACTATGCATTATGGTTTACATTCTTCTAACCTGTCCTATGTGTATCATCACCATAATGTTGTGTGTTGACGGTAAAATGTAACGGTCACCCATGGGCTTCCATGTAGAGGAACTACTGAGATAGAGACATTAGTTATTGCAACCTAGAAGAAGAAAAGGTGAAAGACAAAATTTGCTCTTCCGATACTACTCATTTTATTATTCATTTGCAAATAAATCCTAGTCCGTCTGTACATAAGATGTACAAGTCACATGAAGTACCAGAATGGGCTAGGTGCCCAACTTCCCAATTACGGGTCTGTTCGCATAAACTTAAGATCGAAAGTGGTCAATGGGCTTGCATACCACACGAGCAAAGACTGTGTAGATGTGGCCAAATACAAACTGACGCACATGTCCTACTGACACGCCCACTCACAGAATATCTGCAAAATGATTTTTGTGTACAATTGGACAATTGTCCTAAAATTTGTTTATTTTTTGATGAGTCTGACAATTTAAATAATCTTGCAGTACATAGTTTTAAATTACTTCCATTTTTCAAGGAAAAGACACTTATGCTATACTTGAGGAATATCAATAGCCTTATGGTATGACAGTAATGATATTATTGTATTAATATTGAACAGTTATTTATCTTATACTTCTTCACATTCCGTCAAATTCACCCCACATTACTTTTTTTTTTCGTATGTTAACTGTCAATAAATAACTACTACATGTACTACTAAAAAGCATTGTCTGCTTATCTAATTAAAATTGATTAATTAAATGACTGAAAGTAGAGCATGCAACAATTAATTTTTCGTTTTGTCACTAGTAATTGTGAACTGTTACTGGCTCAAAATGCAGTGTGTGACACTGGTAAAGCTTATCCCAGATACTAACTGGGATTACCTATCTGAAATACCCTTAAGGTATGTGAGAAAATACTATATGGTTATCTCTAACATGACTGACCACTTAATAAATCTGCCCTAACACCTAACAAAAAAATTCAGGTGCATAGTACCTTAGCAGCTTCTGAAGTAGACAAAACAGGGCTATGGAATGTTCGACACTGCACGACAAACACAGCAGAGTTCATTTGGAGACATAATGCACAATATTAATGTCACTGTGGAACTCGGCTCATCTTTACACTCTTACATTTTGTATTCTGTACAGAACGAATATTTATGTCCACTGAAAATACAAAATAAATATGAAACATATTAAAGTCTGTGTCATATATTACGCCAAGTCATTTGAACACAGTTTCATGGGTAATTACTGTGGTGCTGGACAGAAGTAAATGTACGACACATACCTGATTGGTTGATAATTGATTCATAGCAGGACCCAGGTCATAAGCGTAGATGCAGAGTTGCACAGTAACAGGACATCAGGAGTATCCATGAAACAGAAGAGAGACACACACCTTGTTAGTTTAATAATTAAAGCTTTCCAGGAAATGCATATAATTTGCAAACAGAAAAAAAAATTATATGCGCGTAACTGTTTTTTAAAACACTGTCACTCAGCAACTAGAGAACCATATCAGATACAACCTGTACATTAACCCTTCCCTGGATTAAGGCTCAGTCAACAGCTTTCCTAAGGTAGGGTTAATTGGATCTAAGTACTTAGGCCACGGCTTAGAAACCAGTTGACCTGGCCCGAGCTACATGTACCTGTAAACACCAAAATTCTTGTGGTATTTGGTTGTATACACTTCAAATACTCCTGTAAATTTGGTAATTTGGGCTGCAAAACTATTAAACATATTGAATGTTTACTTGAACATAGAATCTTATGGAAATACACACCTCCAGCCTGCAAGAATTTTGTGTACTGGGTTGTGTACTCAACCAAATACACATAAAATTGCAAATTGCAACCTCTCCTATTATTCCCCCCTTAGCATGTTAGTTGTCTGCATACAGTATGGCATCATCACCCAATGACATGCAGGTCCAGTGGTATTTGGTGGTCTTTCCTGCCAGCCTGCTTACAGTATAGTTCCTTCTTTGAGGGACAACTCCAGTGAGACACCACTTGCATTTTAAGACCACATTTATCATGTCCCAGGTGTTATTATTTGTGTTACATGGCTTGTATTAAATTGAAAGGCCACCTGCTTTATGTGACCACTTTAGGACCTGCCCTATGTGTGTATGGTCTCTCAAAAAGGAATGACTGAACACATACATGTATGATGCATGTTCAATTTAGAAACCATGAAGTGAATATTCTTACAGGAGAACATAACTGCACTACACCAAAGAAAGAGAGGCAATGGGTGTGTGTAATAATACATTCCTTATGAGACTCATGACAAAACCTTGCATTTCTCGCTCATGAACATGAATTACATAAATTTGCTGACTTTTCAACACATCAGCTGAACCAAAGAAGTAGTCTGCCATCTAGTGGCAGAAAACCGAACTAAACTGTCTTTAGCTCCTCATGAATCACCATCCCATACATACTCTTAAGAGAGGCTGGTTATAATCTTGTGAAATGTGAAGAAGCGTGAAAGGAGGTGCACTTGGCTGGGAGAAAGTGATTCCTTCCCTACAGGCCCTCAGGAGAGGGAGGCATTAGACAGCTAACTCTCTAAATAAAATCAACTCATGGCCTCATGCAATCATCTCCACCCTCCTGTCCTGGCGTCAACTTAATTGATCTTGTCTCCCAATCAAGTGCAATCCAAATAATTATCATACTCTTAAGACCTGGGTGGAATGGAAATAGGAGGCTGTGGGAGAGGAACACAAGATAATCAGTGGCATTTGTATGGTGAGCTAGTACATGTACATATAACAGCATCATTAAAGTTGCATCTAATTGGCCACAGTAAACTCTCTTCTTTCCTCCCTCCCCCCACGCTCACTATTTTCTTCAGGTCATAATGGTGCAAACAACTAATCACAATACCAGATGCTGATTTTTTTTTTTACTGATCCTTTTCCGGAAGTGAGCAAATGGACTCCACAAGGTAAAGTGTGTATATATACACAGAAGTGATGATTTAGTCATTTTATTTCGATGTACATATCGAAGAATACATATTTGTATTTGTGTCTTTTTGCCCAGAACCACTTCCTAGTAGTCAATATCCTATTCCGCAGTTCGAACTCTTTACTCTCCATAAGCTAACCTGTCCCTGTCTAACCTGTATATATATGGAATTACTATTGTCTATATTGCACACGTTCCTCTGTAAAATTTGGACATAGGCTGTATCAGCCCAATTAAATTAAAGGGTCTTCAGCGGGTAACTACTCAACGTGTTTCGGAGCCTTTTACCCGTACACGTCTCTCTGAGTAGCGGCTCCTTGCCTAAGCTAAATATTCAGCAAAGACAACCCACATAATAATGAATAAATATGAACGTGGCAATTGATGAATTAGCTAAATATGTGAAGTTTTGCTTGTAAATGCAGAGCTTCATATCAAAGAAGAATACCTGTCAAACAAACCATAATTACCAAATTTTCATAGTACAGGTTCAGATAAGAACAATTTGACTTACCCCTGAACCAAAATGTACCCTTTCTAGCTGGACAGCTTTTCCTAGTTAAACCATCCGCCAATGTTTAACTGAAGTGGAAACCAGCTGGGGCATTATATTCAGTCCCAGTGATTGTAAAATAAACAGTTGCAGCTTGACCACCTGTACAAACCAAGGAAAATCCTAACAAGGACTGCAACAATGTACATCCTGTACCAGAGATGTAAAACAAACTCCATGATGACACCTACTCCTCAAACAATTAAGCTCTATTTAACTGCCAACCCTGAGTCAATGTGTCAACTTAATGTGTCAGGTTTGTGACACTTGAGAAAATACTGTCAATTTTGAGTAATTTTTTAATAGTGAGTAAATGTGCATTTAGGCATGTCAGAAAAGAATGGAAGTCATTAGCATTTATGCCAAAAACATGCTATCAAAACAATTTTTCTTAACAGGATTTTAAGTACAATTAGGCAAACATGCAACTGTCGTAGGCCGCTTCTTGCTACCTGTAGCCCCTGGGGGTTTACCTAACAGAAAACATGTAAGCCTAAAATGTCTGATAGTGAATATTAAAACAGAAAGATGCCAAAAGATAAAGTTAAGTAGCAAAACAGACAAGTCTAAAAACTGTAGATTATTGCAGCCAGACTTTCTAATAATCTTTGGATGTTAACAGTAGAATTATAGGGCAAATCCCAATTTTTTTTATAGTGTCAGTTTCAATTTTTTAATTTTTTCCAAAGACTTGCATCTTTTTTGTTATCTTTATGGCGAGACTAAAAAAAATGCGCCAAATCTTCATTGATGTTCAAAATGGCTGGTTCAATAAATTGATTGCATATAACTGATGATATTACATTACTCAAAATGAGGTCATGATACCTGTACGTGCTAATTGGTGGCAGACAGAAAGACCCTGCTGGCTGGTAACTAATGGTGACAAATGAGTCTGGAGATAACAGGGGTGTCCTGTCATGACCCTGTCTTTTAATTGTTCTCCACAGTGAGATTGTCTTACAAGTACTAAGCTTCTGGGTACCACCCAGCACAAAGAAGAGTCAGCCACACAGCTATATACTTTCTGACTATAAATGAAGCCTCCCTTTTGCTGTCACTTTCAAATTGGGAAGTGAACCGTCCCTCATGTCACACGAGTTACGAATAGCATTCACGGAACAGATTACCCTCGGCTGCCCGAGACCTTTCCTTACTTCATCTCAAACTACAAAAGAAAGTTTCCATCTTGAGTTTAGGTAACCCCTATGGCCTTCAGAATTAGGTCAAGGTCATCCATATGGGATCTTGACCCAGTTGTTGGTATGGTACACCAAAGGTAAAACAAACTACACAAAAGAAATCTGTAGGTGCTTTCCTTCAATGTTCAATAGCAACCATTGCCCTAGGATCTATATGTACCATTACCAAGATATAAGCCAATATATTAGTTTGAACTTTCAAGGTCACTCAAGGTCAAAAATTAAGAATATACCTAAAAGAAGCCCCATAGGTACTTTCCTGTTAAGTTTAAAAGTAAGCCCAGACCAAAGATTCACCATTACCAAGTACATGCCAATATGACAGAGTTCCTATAAATTAACACCATATGAGTCTGCAGAGATCAATGCATAAATGCTATTTTCAAAATCCATAAACAAGAATATTGTGAAAGTCCTGTGCTGAGCTCACCTCAAATGCAAAGACTGAAACAGTCCTCCCAACTTCACAATGGTATCAAAGTCACCATTGTTTCAGACTATCATCACTGTTGCTAACATGAAAATATTCTGTCACATTTTTTCTCAAATTTTGATAATTTGTTAAAAAACAAAAAATGACATGACCACCATGTAATGAACAAATTTGGTGGAGATCAAGTCCATGTACATTCCCAATAAGTATGCAGAGGATCCAATTACCATTTGGGAGAAAACAGACAATGCACAAAAATTTTCTAAACAAGAGGCCCATGGGCCTAATGCTCTACTGACCACCATCACCAAAAAGTCATTTCCTTAAATGTATTCCCTTTACAATCTTGATAAATTGATCAAAGTCATCCATATTATGCAATATCAGGATTACAAATGATACACATTTGTAGCACATTTAGTACCATTTGCTTTAGTGTTTATCAAGAAATTGAATTAAATGTCCTTTTCTTAAGTGTTTAATGACCTTGAAAATAGGTCAAGGCCACACAATCATTGGGTCATGGTGACCAAAAAAAGGAGGTCACAAAGTAGAGTTTCATATACAAGGTAATCACGTGTAATTTTGATTTTGAGGCTCAATTCTCTTTGCCAATGATGTCCAAACTACACCCTACCATTACCATATCACCTCTTCCAACTTAACAGGTCTCATGACCTAACAAAAGTAAGTCAAGGTCACACATTAGTATTAGACATGACCTATGTCATCGAACCTGACCTAGATTCTTATACCTATGATATGTCCTGAAAGTTATATGGGGTTACCATCAAAACTTTTAAAGTTATCACGCTCATAACCCAAAAGTTTACGAATGTCTTTCAAATAGATGGACGGACAGAATGATGGATGGATGGAGAGACATGAGCAGTCGTACAAGCTCTGGGTGGCACAACATGTCTTTACCCTTTAAATCATCTCATATTTTCAACTTTAAATCCTGTTACCTTGAGAAAATGGGTCAAGGTCACTCATATTATATAACATTGTAGTCCTTTTCATGATGTATATTGGCCATCAATTTCATGATGCTAGCTCAGTTATCTTTCAAGATATTGAAATTAATGTGTTTCATTACATTTTGGCTCATATTTCCCATAATACCATAGGTGGCACCACTTGTATCACATACGTTCAAGATTTCTGGCTCAGTAACATTCTCACTAAGTTTCATGAAGATCCATCACAAATTAAACACACTTGAGTGTCCACATATTTTTCATATTTTGACCTATATCTTATGTAATAATGACCTCATTATCAAACTTGACCTAGATTTTCATACATATGATATGTCCTGAAAGTTATATGGGGCTACCATCAAAACTTTTTAAAAGTTATTGCGCTCACAACCCAAAAGTTTACGGATGGACAGACAGACATGAATGATCGTATAAGCTCTGCGACCTGAAGTCAGCAGGGCTAAAAAAGGGTGCTGGATTGCTCATAAGATTTTCACATTTTGACCCATACATGTATCTTACATAATACTATAGGTGGCCCCAACAACATTGGTGTCGACAGAGATTTTCATACACTTGATAAGACCTCAAAGTTATACGGGCCTAACTAAAAAATTGTGGGGTGCAGCGCATTCACAAAATGACCCTTATAATCAAACTGCCCATTTGACCTTCAACTCGGATTTTTTTGAAATGTTGCATTCAAAATGTGCACCATGCACCCAGCTTTCCATACATGGTCCGTTTGCTAAAATTGGTTAATAACTTTTTTAGTTATTGAAGAAAAATAATAAACTTGAACAAGCACCAAATCCATAATCATTGGGTCACAGTGACCCAAAAAGTACATGTAGGTCACCAAGTACAGTTTTATGTCAAATGTAAACAAGTGCAATTTTGATCTGGAGGGTTCATTCTCTTTGCCATTGATGTCCAAGCTACACCCTGCCATTACAAAATCACTTCTTTCAACTTTACAGGACTGGTACCTCACAAAGATAGGTCAAGGTCACTGCTATTATGCAAAATACTAGCACTGGACTTGGTCTATATTTCTCATAAATTTGGCAAGTCAAATTACTTTTTAGGACATAGAATTTTATATGTTTAAACACATTTTGGCTTATAATTTCCATCACATTATAGGTGGCACCACTAGTATCATGAAGAAGTGAGACTTGGACCTCCTCCATAGCCCCACTAAATTTCATGACGATTATCAAACATAAAGAATGCTAGAGCAGTCACAAGATTTTCACATTTTGACCTATATATAACATAATACTGCAGGTGGTACCACCAATATCAAACTCTACCTAGATGTTTAAACAGATGATTAATTTGGAAAGTTATATGGGGATGCCTTAAAAACTGTGGACTGTATTGCGCTCACAAGCAGAAATTTTATAGAGAGACAGACATAAATGATGGCATAAGCTCTGCGCCCTTAAGCTTTGGTCAGCAGTGCTAAAAAGTGAAGATAATCACTGCACCACCTGTTGAAAAATTAAGGTCTAGAGGTCCCCAGAAGTCTCCCTATGCAATTTCAAAGCAACTGATCGTGCATGTAGTTTTGAAGTAAAAATGTGACCATTGCAATCCCTATTGACTTGCATTGTAATCAACATAATGTATGCAATAACTAGTATGTACTCCCCAGTTGAAAAATTGGTAAAAATCAGAGAGTTTCTGAGGTTCAGAAGAATCTAAGTGACAGTTTTGGAGAAGTCAAACAGAGCAAAAGCACACAAAAACTGGTTTTAAAAAATAGAAAAAAAAAATCACTGCACCACCTGGTGAACAAATTAAGTTCTACAAGTCCTCAGAAGTATCTCTATACAATTTCCAAGCAATACCAAACTTATGGATTGTAGTTCAAACTTTTCCAAGGCAAGACTTGATGATCACGCGCATGACTGATCACATAGTTACGCTCAGCTCCTGTTGCATACATGTAGGTAGGTCACACTAACCGGTCCCCAGAACTAAGTAATCCTTTTCCATCCATGCATACTTTTCCATGTTTGTAAATTTCTCTGTTGTGGCATAACAGCCTGGTACCTGGCAATTGTACACAGGCATTTTTAAGGTGATACCTTGTCAACAACTGCAGAAATAGCTATATTTTCATGTGTCTGCTCTCAACCCGTTCACTTTGCAATGCTAAGTTATGACCAGCAAGTGTTCTAATTCCTCCAAAATACTGCGGAATTGCATTGTACAATCCTGGCGGTAGAAGGAGAGACTATGACTTTGTAAGTCTGGTATTGGCTTCACAGTTTCAGAAAAGCAGATTTTAAAGATTTTGTCAAAAAATGAACCCAAAAAGTCCTGAAAATTCTAAAAATCACTGAAGCAAGAACTTTTGAATCAAATGGTAGTCACCCACCCAAGGTACAACCAAGTTTGACGTGAATCTGGTTGACAGGTTTGGAGCAGAAGTCAAAAATGTGACCCATCACTGCAATCCCCATTGACCTTGCATTGTTATCAATGGGGATATATGCATTAACCAATAACCAGCCAAACTGAGCAAAAAAAATATTAAAAATCAGAGGTGTAGAATATCTTCACTCAGTGAACAACTTTGTTTGACCATGGCGCAAGCTATATTTCAAGTGAGTTTCTGAAGAATCTGAGTGACGGTTTTGGAGATGTTGAAAATAGCAACAGCAAAAAATTTAACTATCGCAGCACCACCTGGTGAACAAATTAAGGTCCAGAGATCCCTGGGAGTGTTCCTATGCAATTCCAAGGGAATTGCCCATGTAGTTTTGGAAAAGATTTTTTAATATTTTGCCAAAAAATGAACAAAAAGTTACTAAAAAAATCCAAAAATCACTGGACCAGGACCACTTGTACAAACTTGGTAGAGACCAACCCAAGGTACATCCTCAGCAAGTTTCAAGTCAATCTAGCTGACACCTTTTTGAGAAGAAGTTGAAAAATTAGAATTGTTGATGGATTAACACCAACACCAACGCTGACGCCACTGCCAAAGCTGATGCCGACGCTGGATAAGGGACCATAAGATAAATTCAGCTGTCTGACAAGTCAGCTGAGCTAAAAATAAATAAATTATTAGAGGCAGCTGCTTTCAAGTAGGTACACTATGTATCTGGTCCATTCACTTCTGATACAAATTTGGTGACACTGAGGCCAGCCAGCCGGCCTTTCTTGACATATAATGGTAACATCATCCCCTTAAAATCAGTCCCACTCACACGGCCTTCAAATAAATACTTTCAAACACTCATAACAAGAGGGCTGTGTGAACAGCCCGTGCCTCAGCTGATCTTGACATTCATCACACTTGCAGCTCTATGAACTTGGGAAAGGATCAAGGACACCATGTTCTGAGTAAGTCTGAACTTTATAGAAGAACACTTACATGTGCAACATCAAAGTTCAAGTAGTTCTCAAGTTATAATGAAGAGTAAAATTCATGTATGTTCCACTGTGACCCCACAAACGAGGTTAAGGTCATTCATGTACTGTCTAAGCATGACCTTCATACAGAATAATTAACATGTGTAGCTAACTCAAAACAGATCTCAAGTTATCAAGTAAACAATAAATTTAGTGTCAGTTGTCCTGTGAATTAGCATTAGAATGCCCATTGACTTACAAGATCTTCTAAGATTTGTCCAAAAAAAAGAACAAAAAAATTCATTAAAAAATCAAAAAATCACTGGAGCAGGAACATTTGAACAAAATTGGTAGAAACCCACCCAACATACATTGCCACCAAGTTTGAAGTTAGTCTGGATGACGGTTTTGGAGAAGAAGTCAAAAATGTGAATTAGCATTAGAATGTCCATTGACTTCCATAGTAATCAATAGGAAAGCTGCATTGACCGACAAGTACCAGAATTGAAAAAATCGTTAAAAATCAGGAATCCGCAGCATTCCCACATAGTGTACAACTTTGTTTGACCCTTCTACAAGGAACACATCAACCATGTTTCAGCTTAATCTGAGTGACGGTTCTGGAGAAGTCGAAAATAGCTACAACACACAAAAATTCATAAAAAAATTTGGAAAAAATTGCAGCGCCACCTGGTGAACAAATTAAAAACTAGAAGTCCCAGGGAGTCTTCCTGTGTGCTATCAAAGCAATTGGGTGAGCGGTTTCGGAGAAGAAGATTTTTTAAGATTTACCCAAAAAAGAACAGAAAAATTCATTAAAAATCCAAAAATCACTGGACCGTGACCATTTGAACAAACTTGGTAAAGACCCACCCAAGGCACATCTCCACCAAGTTTGAAGTGAATCTGGCTGACAGTTTTTGAGAAGAAGTCGAAAATGTGAATTGTGGACGACGGACGACGGACCCTCAAAAAACCTCAGCTGACTGACAAGTCAGCTGAGGTAAAAAAAAAAATCAAAAGAATCTGATTTTTGTTTTTTGCTACCTGGTCCATCCTTAAATACATCTCTGACGAAAAAATTGGTAGATCTGCCATGAATATTTTTAGTCACCATGGTAACATCAAAAAGACTGACAAAACAGACAACACAGGGGACAACAACAGCCTCCAAGACTTTTAAGTACTCAGGATAATGATGCCTCCCTCATGCTGCTGCAACAATTAATCAGGGATGAAAGTGACTCTGTTGAAAAAAAAAATGAAAACCATACCCAACCCCTTCATTTTTTACCAGATTAAGGCTTTCTGGACAAAAAGGATGTAACTTTTTTCTTTGACTTATCAGGAAAAAAAAACAAAACTGAATTCCTGAAAAAAAAGAAAACTTTCATATCTGTTAATGAAACCTCCCTGCTATAGCATGCCACTCTGTTCAAAGAAATCTTCCTGCAGTGACTCAATACTAGCTTAAGTGAAGTCTTTCTCTTGCAGTCACTACCATGGATCATCATTAGACAATGAAGTCTACAGGTTTCTAGTCTGGGTCATCATTTGACAATAATGAAGTCTATACACTTCCAACCTGGGTCATCATTAGGTAATAAAGAAGTCTATAGGCTTCTAGCCTGCATCATCATTTAGATATAAGGAAGTCAATTGGCATCTAGCCTGGGTTATCATTAGGCCATAAAGAAGTCTAAAGGCTTCCAGCCAGGGTCATCATTAGGTAATAAAGAAGTCGACAGGCCTTCAGCTGGGTCTTCATTAGGCAATAAAGACGTCTACAGGCTTCTAACCTGGGTCATCATTAGGCAAAGCAGTCCATATGCCTCCATGATGTAGGTATATCTCCATTATGTCACTCTCTCTAACTTTGGTTTTCTCATGTAGTCACAAAGGCCTCAGTTGGTTGATGCAATTGAGGTTCCCAGTATGTTGCAGTTTAAGCCTCTGGAGATGTCTTAACCCTTAAAGGGCTAATCACAGCTATACCATTAAACATATAGTGGTTAAAAGATTCAAATTCCTCATGAAGATAGCTTTCATTTAAATACCAACAAGCCTAGTTTAAAGCAAAAAGTAGTCTTAGTCAACAGCTTTCTTCAGGACACATTGCATGCAGTGTCCTGAGGAAAGCTGTTGACTCAATCTTAAATCAGCACTCTAAGGGTTAACAGCTTAATTTCCTTGGCACATTCTTAGTATGAGGTGGTGTCTATTGATGAGTTGACCCTGTAGGGTAAAGTTGATGTCTTTACTGTATAACAACACGGAACTAAAACATGACCACCATCTTGGTTACAATGCACAGATGTTGACCTCATATCGTCAAGCATACATAATAACATGCGGTTGGATGACAGGTCTGGGTCTAGGTCAGACATGCATTATGGTTTTACGTCACATCTTGCAGATATATGGACACGACACATTAGCCTGCCCCTTGCGTGTGCCAAGGAAAGCTGTCCACCATTGATATACTCTTGTCAGTGATTAAAAACAGAAGCAGATCACATTTATGACATCTGCCACCCTTCTACGCACATTTGATGGAGTCCACACCTTTTGGGGGAAAGTTTTGGAGTCTTGAAGGGTTGACAATGAAAATTGATATTCCTCAACAAACAAATGACAGACAATTTTGCACTGTTATTCTGATGTTTCCTAAAACTGAGGCAAGTGACTTTTCTAGTCTCCCAACAGGCACATCAGCATGGCCAGTATAGATTTTATTCGGCGGTGAATGTACATGTAGTCACACAACAAGCCCAGTGAGAGTCTCACAGCACCCAGGGCCAATTTTGAACCTGATCAGGCATGCAAATGCCAGAGAAAACCAGGCCACCTGGGGACGCCGTGATTCCACGTTTCATGTCCACAGGAGCAAGGTCTTCATAATTTCATTGTAAATCAGACATGAAAGTTAACCGGAGTCAGTCATTCTTCTTGACAGCCTCCATCCAGGCATGGTCTAACTCTGTCAGTCTCCCCTAACACCATCTCGTAAAAAAGTCCAGGAATAAAATTAACCTTACAGCGCTGCAGATCGATGGCTCACTCAATCAGTTCAGGTCAGAGCCCCCGGGATATGTCCTCATCAACTGTCTCAGCTGCCCATCAAGTTCCCCCATTTGATTTCCTTGAACACTTTCAGGACTTCAGCATTGACAGGGATGGATTCTTTCGTTAATCTGCATCAGCCACTCATAGTCTGCTGTCTTGAAATGGATTCAGTACGAACAAAACTGACATTGAACACACCACTAAGTACTGTATCTACCTGGCTGACCCTTTACACCTAAACCTGGTCAACCCTGCAGCTCAATCGTCAATGTGATGCCAAAATTTCATTTCTCATTCTTGGCAATTTTTATTTTGAGCAACTTTGTCTCTTACTTCCATGGGATATGACAGTATGCTGTTCGGGATCTTCATGTCAATTACTAGTGCTATTCAAGAAAAGCTCAGGATCAGCCACAGCCAATTGAATACTCACTTACACGGTATTCATTTAAGTGAATCTCCAACTTGTCACTGCAGGCATATGGAGTACAAGATACTTGGCTTTAGTTTTTTGTTTGTCCATTTTACAAAATTCAAAGAGACAATTGCAATTTACATACATCTGCTACACATTTTGCTAATTTTACCCTACAAACAGTTTTATTTGGATCAATGAACTGTTCATTGAAGATAACAAAATCATTTTTCTGTCACAGTTAAAGAATATATTCTGAAAACTAAATGCTAAATGCTTCCAGTGAGTTGTCGTAACATGAGTTGTATTATAAGTACATGTACATGTAGATTACTAAAGGGACCATAGATTATGTATTTAGTTACTTGAAGACCTTCTGTCTGTCTTGTCAAACTGTTGTGTCTTTTGGAAATTTGTTGGCTTGGTGCATCGCTTTGCGCTAATCAAGTCTGAAAAACCTATTCAAGCTCATGGAGATTGGGGCTGAGTCGAGTGGCATCTTGTCTGCATCTGTCTTTTTGTCCATTCTCTACAAGATGGGTCAACTTATTCCACCCTGATATAAGACCGAGTCAACAGCTTTCCTTGGCACGCTCTGGGCCCAATGCGCCCACAGCATGCCAAGGAAAGCTGTTGACCATGAGCATATAATTTGGAATGATCTTCCATGAAAGTTTCATCCAACATTTTGAACAATAATCCCTAAATTGGTAAAATACAATTGGCAGTCGACATTTAGATATTAGCAGGAAAAAGCATCATCGGGGTGGAGTGAGTTAATATAGGGCCAAGCCCTCCTCCCCATTTATGTTTCGTGGCAAATAATCTTTGGTATAATTTGCTTGTTCATCTTAGACTGTCATGGAATATAATATGTTCAAATCAAATACTAGTGTACAATTCCCTTCTGGAGTCAACCTTTACAATTTATGATGGTCTTTTACTTATTTTTCTTTTACCATTTCAATCTTAAATACAATATCAAAACAAACTGTTTGTAATTTATAAAGCGGATATCTGATGACTGTGTTATATCTTTATATAGTATATTGGATTTGTCCTCAATTATATACTGTTTGTCTTGTGCGTCTTGCACATATGCATCGATCTATGTTCCCCACTACACATGCAGGATATTCCATTCATTGTCTTCTCTTGACACTTATGGTCGCTTTATTTTTCCTAATTTAGCACCTCAGCTAAGAATGCATATATATATACCCACCGCTCGCTTTTTTTGCTTACCTTATAAGGAAGCTCTGGATGCATTCAAAGATATTTGTCTTCATTTTAGATACAATGCCTAAATTTGTAGTTAATTAACACTGTATAGATGACAACAACGGTAAATGTCAACAATATCAACCTCATTCCCATTTAAATTAACGTATGATATCATTATTGACAGGAATGCCAATGATCATCCCTTTCAGGAAGTAATCAGCTCAAAGACGATACTACCACCTGTGTTGAAATTTTGTAATCAGAAACAGATATATGTAACATTGAGCTTTACAACAGTGTATAAATGGAAATAGCAATAACAACAACATGTAACCAAACCATGTTATATATATATATAGAAATATATACACTAGGCTCTAAATAAGGACACTGAAAATAACTATTTCTTGATCATGATATATACGATGCTATCAAAATTGGACTAACTAGCAACACAGCTATCACCCATGAAGAACTCTGGAGGTCTATGATTAATAGAATCATCAAATATTGATTTGTATAAGGGCCAACTTTCCCTGAATAACGACTCAGGTAGTGTTCAACTGAAGGAATCAAGAAAATAAGGACCATACAGTCGTGCAATAGCCCAGGAATATAGCACCCTTACATGAACAGACCCCCCCCCCTCCCCACCCACCCCATCCAAACTAAATCATTGACTCAGGTATCATAGACTATCTCTACACAAGGAGCACCAGTCCTGGAAAATTTTGACAGCAAATTAAACATTTCCTTTGATATGAAATTGGACACTTAATTTCAAGGTAATCTATTCTCCCATGGAAGCCTGGTCACTTTGATACCAGCAACATAACAATCAGCGGTAGCAAAGTAGCACATGGGTGGTCATAATTAAGGCGCAGCCATGAATTTTTGGCAATAGTGAGAGTTGCTATGAAGACAGAGAAAAACCACGCAAGGTGATGAGTTCAGTACGCAGGATTTTACAGTTTTCAATCTTCAGACACACAACCTGAAAATCATTTAATTAACCCAATTCCTGTTATTTTAGGCACTTGATTGATGACGTTACTCGTCAAAGTTTATGAAACAGGTTTGAGATAGAGATCAATTTTGGAGAAGTGGAAAGGAAAGGTGTTCAACCCTGTTTTCTCAGCACATAAATCTTGGAGGTGTGACTTTTTTTAATCTGCCACACTCAATGACCTCATGTCTAACATCTGGCTCCTGTAAGATCTCTTTCAGTGACACTCAAGACACCACAGTGACTTTGAATTTCTGTAAAATTTAATTAAACCACGAACACTAGAAGCTGATTAGAGGTTATGAGTTCTGGAATTACATGTACTGAATAATTCTCGGGAAGGCTTATATTGGAGCACAGATCCAGAGCAGCAGCAGTAGACAGACAGAGACATCTGGTGGCAATACCAAGAACTTAACATTCAAAGTGCACGGCAGCTTCAAGGAGTCTTCCTCTCAGAATGGCCAAAATCACCCATATGTATCTTTAACCACTACTGCACAAGTTACAAAGTTCACTCAATTCAAATTTTAACTTTTTCTCAGCAAATTGAAGTTTTTACCTAATCATATACTATAAGCTAAGAGTCACACAAAAGTCATGCAGGTACCGTGGTGAATTAGTCTACACATTTGGCACTCTATTTATTAAACTGGAAAAGCAAACAGCTTATGTATCCTACAGTACATATACCAGGAAGCCACTGACACCCCAGTTCCAGCTGCTATGACACCTAACTTAATCATTATATTACTTAACCCTCTTGAGACTGAATCAGCAGCTTTTCCTGATGTGCTTTAGGTGCAATGTATCATGGAGACCTGTTGACTAGTGGCCTGCTATTCTTAACCCTTTCTCCTTGAATTAACTGTTTCAGTGCCAAGTATGACTAGAGTCAAAGTACTTAAAACCAACTGCTCTGAATCATGATATGGGTGCTAGATTCATGTTCCTTGTACAAAGACCTTTTATTCAAGTACCACTATGTCTATAGTGACATAGAATATGATGATCCAGGTCAACAGCATTCCTTGACACACTTTGGGCATATTGTTCCCAAAGCACATTGGGGAAAGCTATTTGACTCTGTCCAAAATGTGGCACTAAGAGAGTCAAGATGGAATCACTGACTTTTTTTGGCTTAGGTTGGATGCTAAGTTCTCAACCCTTGCCATGGAAAGCTGTTGACCTGGGGTGTGTTATCTTGATATGTCTTTTCTACAATTACCATTAAACTGTTTTATTATAACAGTTAAAGTAAGTCAAAAACATTGAAGCAGATATTTGACAACCAACTGGTTTTGGATAGCTTAAAGGAGAAAGTTAATGACAAACATTAATGGAAACCACAGCTCAAGAAATAAAGCTGTGGAGCGCTGTAAACTATTCCAGCCTGGGAGACAGGGGGTCAAATATATAGTCAGCTTCCCTGACTGTTTCTCTCTTAACTCTTTAGTCTTTAAGTGCCAAATTGTGGACTGAGTCAACAGCTTATCTCAGTGCACATTGGGCGCAATGTGCCCAATGCATGCCAAGAAAAGCTGTTGACCTGGGATATTTTCTCCGGAACTAGAGACATGTTGGTGCTTGAATGAAAGGTTTTTTACAAGGAATACAAATCTGAGATCTTAATGATAATTCAAACCAGTTTCAGCTTAGTAGATCATCTTTAGATGTGACTGGCACTGAGAGAGTTAAACCATCAAAATCTACTTGGCTGTTAAATGTCATCTTTAATATTTTTGACTACTTCCAAACCACTGCATGACCACTGCCTTTTCCAACATACCACAGAATGAGTTCATGAAAACAGACAGTGCAAAAACCACTACTAACTACTGCATTTTCCAACACAGAATGAGTTTATGACTTGACAGCCAATGCAAAAACCACTACCTTCTCCTACATACTATAGAACGAGTTTATGACAACAGAAAATGTGAAAACTGCAGCATGACCATTGCCTTTCCCAGCACAAAAAAAACAAACAAAAACACATGTAGAATGAGTTTTAATAATAATAAACCTCTCTTCATGGAAATAATATAATACAAATGCCACATTTTCACAACATGAATGGTAGCCTTTTTCAAAGAGAGGTGGCCTCTGGTAAGAGCTGCCTTATGGAAGGGGACTTTGATCTATATATCGACTCTTGTTTACAAAAAATTGAACATTGTGAGTTTGGAAAAATACCAAACCTATTGAGTTCATAAGTTGCACGTATTGAGCATTAAATAAGGTTGACA